>JAGGCA010001205.1:90206-104268 GCA_022876805.1 Osperalycus tenerphagus | reverse complement strand
GACGGTCGACGGTCGACGGTCGATGGTCACCAACAGGAGTGTCCACTCACGAGCATCACCACATCACAATCACCATGCTCGCTGCCACCAGAATTGGTGATCACCAAGATGCACTTGGTTGCCCTCTGTTCATAACTTGGTTGTTCTTCTGGCAATCCCAGCCTCGGAACTGTTCTCTGTTCTCTGTATCCTGTTGACAGCACTGCACCGAAGCAAGACCGAACAAGTGCAGACCGAACAAGTGCTGATGCGTATCGGGTGAGAAACGAACCACCGCACGGTCGATTAGACCCAATCGACATCCATCTGACGAGGGTGAGGAAGCAATCGATCACCAGATTTAGTTAGTGCAGTCCATCGGTTATCAGGTTCGAATTAGGTTCATTAGCTGTAATTCTGCAATTGTTCTGTCACCGGTCGGCCATTGAAATCGCGCTGACGGGCTTCGACACGTCACGGTTGACATAAGGACGAAGCACGAAGAGGAGAAACACAACAACGATGACCGAGCCAAATTTGACCGGCAAGATAATTATCATAATTCACGAACTCACCTCGGACTCGACCACCGTTGGGGACATGGATGAGAAGATGGACCAACTGAAGCACTTGTTGCAGGTTGCGACACCGGCTCAAATCATCGCTGTGCTCGACCAGATCGACGTCGGCAAAGTGTTCGCGACTGTCCATCAAATGGAAATGTCATCATCAGGTTCTGGTGACCGCAATTTCGAAGACATTGTCCAGGTACTCGGCACCGTTCTCGACGCTCTGCCTGAAACGTATCTCCTGACAAGATTTCAAGCTGAACTTCTTGCTGGTCTACAGTCGAAGAGCGTCATCATTCGCGAACTGTGGCTGCGAAATTTGCGGCGATGTCTAACCAACGCGGACTCACTGCGCAATTTGGTCAATACTCCTGATGGACCCACAACTGTTCTTTTTCCGGTAGTAAACCTGCTGAAAGATGAGGACGTCTCCATTGGCAAGCACTGCATCTCGATCTTGAGTCTTGTCGGCAAGAACGGCGAATTGCAACAGCTCTTGTTTAGCGACGCCTTCCAGGAGAAGTTTGATGAGCTCAAGACGACGAAGAACGACGTCACTCGGTTGAGGATCTACGAATTAATGATTTCCGTTGCTTCTGTATCGCCTTTGTCTCTCGAACGCGTCGAGAAGAGTCATCACTTACAGGATTTGTTCAAAGACCTGTCTAAAGATGACCCTCTCGTTGTGCTAAATTGCATTCAATTAATCACCGATTTGGTGTCAACTCAGCACGGTGTGGACTATCTGGAAACGAATGGAACTCTCAAGTTTATTGCCAATAAGATTGTTAGCGGAGATGAGAATCCGTTCGCGAATATCATTCTGCCTGGCTATATCAAAGTCTTCGGAACGATTGGATTTAGCGTGCCATCGCTGATCGCCGAGAATTACGCCAATATTTTGACGAAAATTTTTCAAATGTTCGATGAACGTGATCCGAGCCTGCTGTCGAGTGCAATTGAGGCGATTGGTATCATTGGCAAGAGCACTGTGGGCAAGAAGATGCTCGACTCGCATTCACCACAGATGCGTTCCAAGTGTCTGGTCAGAATTGGTCAGATTATGAGCTGCTGTTCGGACACTGAGTTGAAATCACGTTCACTGCATTCATTGGCTAACCTCATGGAAATTACGGGTCCTGATCCGAATGGTGAAGGCGCCAATCTGGTTGAAATTTGGTATCGTTGCGTGCTCTCTGAACGCACCACTTCCGTCCTGCTGTCTCTCTGCCGACAGCCTTTTATGGAAATTCGCCTTTCAGCGATGTCCGTGATCAGAGTGATCAGTAAGCAAGCTTGGGGACAGAGAGAACTGGCCGCGCAACCAGGCTTCGTCGAATGGCTGACCGACATGAACACGGAATTCGAAAAGGTGGGCAAGGAAGCCAAGTTTTCCATCGTACGGGAATTGGTTGTGTCGCCAACCACATCACAGGCATTCGCTGGCGAAGCCATTCTTAAATTCCGATTGTACTACAAGCAAGGACCATTTCATGTCGAGACTGACGTGGCGGTCACCTACGAAGGTGCCAACTGATCGACTGATGATGATGAAGATGACGAAGATGACGAAGATGACGTCTTAATATGCTGATCGATTAACATTGTAGTTCTTCGTCACCTTCATAAATAAAATGCGTTTGTATGCGCTTCACAAGCTTGTTGATCAATTGTTAATGTCGGATTATCATTGCAGACAATACTTTCAGTTGCGACGATGTCGATTAAAAAATAGTTTTACATTTGTTGACACTGGCAAACATTTAGCAAAATAACAGTGTAATAATAAATGTATGTGTGTGTGTAGTACAAAAATTTGATACATTTACACTTACTTAAAACCAATTTTCAATTAGCTGAAAAAATTTAATTGTAATTAAATGGAACGCAACACAACCCTAACAAGTTTTCGAACCGAGCTATGTCGAACCATTGCATAGCACTGACCAAGTTCAAGTTCCCAGAACCACGAAAAACAAACAATTAAATTGTTTCAAACATCGCCTAAAACTCGATGACAAGAATATTTGAAAAAATGATTCATTAAACCTACGACTAAACAAGGGTAAATTATTGCAAATATAAAGAGGAATATTCAGTGTTGATCGAAATCTGATATAGTTACGAGTCAACGATATGGCAATCAATTAACATACTTTTCATTTTACGTGACTTGTTACTGAGTCACTGGGCACAGATCCCATTGGAAATAATATAAATAAAATTCATATCAACCTCATTGAGATACACCCACGAGATGAGCTGCGTTCAGTTGAGTTTAGTTCAAGTCACAGGTCATCGTCGCCAATACCATCGAAAGCGTCGTTTTCCACCAGAGAACGGGTTCTGGCGTAGCCGTTTTGCGACGGACGCGAGCGTGTCATGGCCTACATTCGAAACGAGACAATCGTGATGAGGTGATTTAGTTTGTCGCCTAACGCAATTTACGCGATTTCTCACTATAGTGGTGGTGGCCCCACTGGCATGCTCTCCATTTTCATGAATATCACCCGATTTACTCCTTGACAGTGATATTTGCTGGCTGCTTCCATCGCGCTTCATGTAACTCAAAGAACCGCGCCTGTTGTGACTGTGACCCATTTGTTGACCATCAGTCGGATGCTTTCCAAACTTTGTTCCGTTGCGCTTCATAAGCAATTCATCAACGATTCCTTGCAGCGACATACTTATGAGCACAGCCTGCATACAGATTACGAAAAATGGATGTCGATCTAACTTTGTGCGTCTGTGTTGCATTACCTGATCACTGACGAGAGTAATCCACTTTAATTTTTGGTGGACATGCAAATACAAATGCAAGTTTAACATTCGATCAGTGACACAAACACGGAGTGCGTGTTTAGGAATCAATTACTGCAGCTTACTTACTTTTAAGGTGTCTTTGCTGACGAGATATTCAAACGAAAGCTCGTATCGTATGTTTGTCGTGTTCAGAGACCTGCTGCTGCAACCATTCGTCTTGTCGTTCACTGATGTCGTCAGTCGCCAACATCGAATTCTTGTCACCCGAAAACTCAATTCAGGACCTTGTTCCTGCAGAAAAAAAAGAAATTATCTTATTTAGCAAATGACTGTTAAACAAATACGCAGATGCATGAAGCTGTGTGACTTACCGCTGCTACGAGTGCCCTCATGTTCAACTCCTTGCCACCAACTGATACAAGAACTTTCGTGCTCGGATGAGGATAATCGCAGAAACACGGCTCGAAGTGAATATAATTGTAATACTTCAGAGTTCTAGCGAGCTGCACATACTTCAGGTAGCATGAGTCAGTAGAGTAATTTCTAATACAGAGACGACTAACACATACTTCCTTCTTGGATCCTTTTGCTTGCAGAGCAGTTAGCTGCCGTCGGACATCCTTACTCGTTGGCACCAAATCGCGTTCGATGTCATGGAGAGCTTGATAATAGAGAATATTCAACGCTATTCGGTCATCGATCAAATCGTCGTCATAAATTGCATCCCAGTAGGACTTTCGCAAGACGATACAGTGACTGTTGCATGTGGCATTGGCTGTCTTGAGCGACAAATAAGGCAACTCGAACAGTTGCAATCGTCGTGTTATGACACAGTTATCATCTCGGTTAACGATGTAGAGACAGAAGTAGGGGAGAAACTGATTTGGCAGATTAATGGCTTTGGCAACTCCATCCAAGACGACGTCAGTTCGATCAGTTGACAGCAGTTTTACTTTGGTGAACTGCCAGTTCATCAAATAGACATCGATCTGGACCTCTTCAACTGTGGCATTTTGCGTTTCTTGTTGCGCATTCAACAGGAATCCGTTGAAAAGTTCGCTGTTCAAGATTCGCTGATTTTGACTTACTGAAAGAAAGAGAAGACAATCGTCGTGGTCATCAGGTAGGGCACCTGATTGAGGTCAATGATATCGTGTCATCTTTGCACAGATCATACTTATTTGAATGTATTTCTCGAGATGAGCTCGCCTCTCGTCCACCTGCGGCAACGACAATGGGAGCAGCTTCTTCGGCGGAAAGAGCGGTAGGGATGCTGCACCGAATTCCTTCTTGAGCTGGTGGTGTGTTCGGCACATGCGAACAAAATCGCACCATTCAGTTCCTGATTTACAGTATAATTTGACATTTCGATTTACCTGGGCATGGAAATCGTAGAGTTGTTTGTATCTGACCGAGCAATGAGGAGCACCATTCACGTGGATGTTGTACACCTGTCGACCAAGAACGACACAGATTACATGATTGGGGACCATCAACTCCACTCACCACGTAGTTGCCCGAATTAACACACTTCATCTCCTGAGTGTCCGGAATGGAGAAGTGCATCTTCTGTCACTTAAAACGAGCAGACGAGACGAATCTGGAGGTAATAGGCATCAAGATGACCATCATCATACCATCACCATATGAATAAGGTGACCATCATATTGCGCAACCACGCCCCCGAAACTGGCGCCAATTCTGAACTGTCGCTAGTTTCGGCCATATTCATGGTTCATGACACTAGACTACCATGATACATTTGACCTCTGATGAACCAACTCTCACTTTTCGTTGACCGCATGCCTCACTGACCTTCTGCGGCAGACAATCATCGACCAATTCAAACATGTGATAAATTGTACTGATAGGGGAGCATATAAATAAACAGATAACAACTCGATGTCGGTATTCACATGGTCTGGTAGATTCTGTGTCAGTTTGCGAATTGTATTCAAACCGGATGCCAGATGGATGAGAACTTATGCATTGGACCCACATATTAAGAATTTTCTATTATTAATATTGAGTAGTTAGATGCATGCTATCCGATGAGAACAAACAGACAAGTGATACGACTTCGATCTGCGATCGAGCGAATCATCGCTGCGTTCTTGTGATCATAATGTTGGTGTCGTCTGCAACCACTAATCACTTGCCTGACTTGAGTTTCGTGTGAAAAATAATCAGCGGTCGGAATAGTTCGCAATTACCGTGTGACTAAATTTTTCACCCGAAACGAGCGAGCCATTATCTCCCCTTCTCAAGGAGTTTGTCGTCGTGCTCGCACCACAAAATCGACATGTCCATGGAAGACATTGGGGAGAAAACCGAACTGTATGTTTCTGTCAAACTTGTTGTCGATGTTTAATTTTAATTTTAGTATGTGTACTGTTGACCCTATAATAATACCAGCGTGTTGTCTTCTCAAATGAACGCCAATCGCAAATGTGTTTCTTACGAGAGTGTCACGATGGCCGATTCGACGAGCTCTATCATCTACTGCTGCCGTCATGGGAAGAATGCCGAAATTTGCTGCCAGGTGGAAGATGCCGAAGAGGGACAGAAAGGGAGAAAATACTCGAGAACGGCGATCAGTTTATCGCACTGTCACGAGCCAGAGAGAGACCGCCAGGACACCGTCGACAGACATGCCAGGCGGAGACTCATCTTCGCCAGCATTCTGTGCTTGATCTTCATGATAGCAGAAGTCGTTGGCGGCCTGCTGTCCAACAGTCTTGCCATCGCCACGGATGCGGCCCACCTTCTCACCGATTTTGCTAGTTTCATGATTAGTCTCTTTGCCATTTGGATCGCATCGCGACCCGCTACGCGGCATATGAGTTTTGGATGGTATCGCGCTGAGGTGAGTCCACTAGATCTATAAGTCATTGTCAATTTCTCCCCGATTACATTGACTACTCAACTTGTCTCACTGCCACTTTCGCAGGTGATCGGAGCATTGATTTCTGTCCTAATGATTTGGGTTGTGACAGGAGTGCTCGTCTACATGGCAGTCGAGAGACTCCTAAACAAACAATTCGAAATTGATGCCACTGTCATGGTTATAACTGCATCTGCCGGAGTTGTGGTCAACATTATGTAATAGATCGATCACGTCACTGTCAAATTTCTTCATAAAACTGTTGTACTTAGAATGGGCATCGCTCTACAAATTGGCGGCATCCCGCATGGCCACAGTCATGGACCGTCATCAGCTCACGAGCACCACAATGATACAAAGAAATTGAACGAGCATCGCGGCCGCAAGAACATAAACGTACGAGCGGCATTCATCCACGTCGTTGGTGACTTTCTCCAGAGTCTTGGTGTTCTGGTGGCCGCGCTCGTCATCTTTTTCAAGCCACAATACGCGATTGTCGATCCAATCTGCACGTTCCTCTTCTCGGTGCTCGTCCTTATCACCACGTTCACGATAATCAAAGACGCACTCAATGTGCTAATGGAAGGTAATGGAATGCATCTTTTTCGAGTTCCCCAAGATGAACCGAAGAAAGATAAACAACGAATAAATAATAACAACCTCTCATTATCAAAGGTATTCCGAAGGGTATTGACTTCATCGAAGTACGAAGAACTCTGTTCAACATCCCTGGTAAGCATTCAAAGCGAATCCATCGACTGCATTCCAATGCCCAAGTTCCTTATTTAAATAAAGCTACAATTCCTAATTAACATTCATTTATCGTTACAGGTGTGCTAAAAGTACACAACCTAAGGTAATAATGATGATCATTGACTCGAGTGGAGCGAAACGGAGACAGAGATAACTCAAATTTTTTTAAACTTAACCGTCATGTTCAGGATTTGGTCACTGTCGTTAGATAAAATAGCCTTATCGACTCACTTGGCAATAGGTGATGTTTCCTCAGCTTGGTACCATTTGGTCTCTGTTGGTCCTTATCTCTTTCTTTCTTCCCTTCTTCAGAAAAGGGTGAGAACCCCACGGTCGTACTCAAGAAGGCGCTCACCGAACTGCGATCAAGATACGATATATTCGAAGTCACCATTCAAGTGGAAGAGTATCGCGATGAGATGAAGAACTGTGGACAGTGCCAAGAACCTAAGCAGTGATACTATTTACATAAACAGAAATAGTCTTCCTGTGTTTCTCTATTTAGTCGAAGATCGCGCCTAACGCCTCTTTTCTATGAGCTCAACAGAAAAGTTGAGATAATTATAATGTTTAGTTAATTTCTATTAAACGTTTGATAACTCTCTCTATCTCTCTCTCCTGACAGGGTATGCTAAATTAAAATATCTGAATTAAAATCTCTGAAAAAGTTCACAACAATGAATATGAATATGAATCAATGATGTTTGATTGTCGCATTGTTGAGCTTCATGATTGTAAGACTTGAGATACTTGAGATATTGCGCTCGATTCGTGAGTAGACACTACGAGTATGTGAAGTTTGGTTTATAAACGTCGTATTCATTTCCGATACTGACCTTCTCTGTTGTTTCCGTTTTGGATCTGCTGCAAAGTGACGGAACAGTCTCGATGGGCTAAGAGCGCTTTCTTGAGGCGTTGGACTTCCTTGCGCAACGTTGTTACGTCATTCTAGACATTACAGACAAGTCAGTTGAAGTAACTATGGTGCAAATAAAGATCACCTGCAGCTCTTCATTTCTCTTTTCGAATTCCTCGGCCTTCTTCTGCAATTCTTTAATCCACATATTTCTCTTCTGCCTGCACCTCTGCGCTGCTGCCCGATTTCGTTCTTTGGACCGCACAATCTTGGTGTGCGGATCTTCAAGTGGCGCAAATTTACTTTTTCGTCCAGGTTTGCCGAGCGTGTAACTGTTCAAAGCAATCGACTGTGATGCACGTGCGATCGCCACTGTTGACATCTTTTTTGTTGATGGTGCCATCGCTGTATTCGGATCACTCACTGCATTCAATTGCTTACCGACGACGATATTCCGTTTTGATAACTGTGTTAATTGCACAGGGAGTACGGTTTGCGGTCTTGCTGATGGCACCTGTGGAACTTGTACGACGTGCGCCAACTGAAGAGTGCCGTCCAAAAGCTTGAGGTAGATAGCCGGCTGTGCTGGCGTCTGAAGCGGAACGATTGTTGGTGCTCTTGGCCCAATTACTGCCGATGTTTTGTTGAGCTGACTGGCAGTGTTGGTGACGACCTCACTGACCGGTGCAGATGCACTATGGACTTGGTGCGCCGTCGTCGTCACCACAAGTGAAGCTGTCTCGCACCGCTCAGTCGTCTTCGTTGTCGGCGACATGTCACTCGATGTAATCATTGGAGAAACGGCCGGAGTGGAGGCCGCGCTGCAAATGACCGACACGCGTGATCTCTTACTCGGCGGTGACGTCTCACCGGAATTGATTTTCTTGCTGATTTTGATTCGCCGTTGACAAGCATCAGGGCCCGAACTGAACACGACATCGTTGCTGTCGTCAGCGTCCGGCGTCTCGAAAGACGACCCGGAAAGGAGCGGCAGGACGGGATCGGCGCTCGATGGCGGGAAGCACGGCGTGTTGAGCGAGTCTTCCACCGAACTGGCATCAGTCAATGGTTCCGGTAAGTTGAGCTGTTCCCTCCCTGATGAGTGAGTCTGGACAGCTTTTTTGAACACGACAGCAAATGGGTTCGAGACGACATTGACAGGAGTGGCGCTCTGGATCTCATCAAAAAGACCAACTTCGAGACTCTTCTGCAGGAAGTGCCCGAGGACTCGTGTCGGGGTTGGTGTCTCATCGATTAATGTGGTCGCGCTCTCAGGACCATTTGTGGACACTTGGAGATTGAGTTCGTGTTTCCTGCGATGCGCTGTCAGATGGTCGATGTTGGTGAATCGCTGCAATCAAGGACAATTTAAGTGACAGTCAATGAATTCTAGTGAGAAACTCACTCACCATTGAACATCCATCGTAATCGCAGGCGAATGGCTTGTCATCGGAACTCATTTGGCAAACGTTCGATGTGAAGAATGTAGGAAAATGAGTGAATTAATTAGTAAATTACGTGCCACAGACTGGTCACGTGTCAAAACAGAGTCGACACGTGATACGAACCGAACCGAATCGAACATTCATCGTTGGACCGGACGACGATGTTGGTCGGCGCCCAACTCCTCTTCGCCACCATTCAGGACGAACTACAGTCCAAGAATGACGTCCTGGTCAGTGTGGTGCACTTGATGCTCCTCCACGGCGGTTACCGATGTGTCGGCATCGGCGAGACGGTCAGTGAATAAGTGATCGTGACGACGCCTCACACAAACTTGGCGTTCTCTACAGTTTTCCGCAGAAAGCGACAACGCGACTGGATCTGAATTGCTGCCGCGAGATTGGAATAGCAATCAGGCCGCGTACGTGCTGCGCTACGTCAGCAGAAATGCTAAGAAGATGCTGCTCAAGGTGGTCGTCACTCGAGGCTCCGTTCTGCAAGTGGCCGCCATCGACGTGCCTGACGAGCGACGTTTGGTTTCTGTCACATTCAATTCCAGTGAGTTCGTCACGAACGACTTTCAGGACTTTCAAACGTATGCGAGCGTATTAATCATGATGAAAGCGGTTCTCACTGACTTGATTTGAGTTAACTTGACAGCGCGTTCACCGACGCGTCATCACTGGAACGACTCCAGACCAGATTCACGAACGAAGTGCTCAACGTGCTGGCGCCGCCGCCACAAGCCAGTCAGCAGCAGCATTCTTCGCCTGTCTTTATTCCTGCTTCTGGAGGCGCGGCTGGTAGTGAAGGCGCGAGCGGGCACGTTCGTGGTCAATATGCACCGCCTGTTGGAGGTCGCGATCTCGATCCTCTGGGTAGAGGACAAGGAGGAATGTTGATGGACCCGCCGTACTGGAATAATCCTCGGGTGCCGCGCGGTTACGATCCTTACTCTGGCTTGCCACGTCCGCTGCCACCTGGAGCTGTTCCTCCAGGTGCACGATTCGACCCATTTGGTCCTCCGATGCCTGGTCCTCGGCAGCCTCCGAATACGTGGCCTCGCAATCCAGGCCGATTCGGTGCTCCCAATCCTGACCACTTGCCTCCACCTGATAATTATGATGACATGTTCATGTGAACATTTTATGATTGTAATCCGGATTCAGTTCATTAAATTTGTAAGACATATACAATACGTGAAACTGTTTTCCACAACGAATTACAAGTAAGACAGAGTGAACATGTTGGCTGGTGTAGGTAAATGCACGAAAATTGAAATGAAGTGAAATCAATGCCAGTGAAGGCCGATATAGGCTAAAGGAATGCGCTCGGGTCTGCTCGCGGGTCTTTCAGGTTCCGGTAACGAACTGTCAGCCACACACCCAGAAACTGCAAGTGGGTAAAAATAATCAGTTTCCAAACACAAGTTAATTCGTCGGCCATGCTCTACCTCTGTTAAACTGAAGAATAGTCCAATTCCTCCGGATATTTCCAGGGCGCTGCCAATCGCACGTTGAATTTTGAGGCCGCAACTTTGACAGATGCAATCACTTCCAGTAGGACAGCATCTGGTTACCTGTCATGACCAGAAATGTGAACGCGATGCATACACTTAGACAAAAATTTGCTAGATGTTTACCGTCGTGCAGGCAGGATGGTCTGGCTCATCGCGATCCGTGACGTTATAGCCATAGAATCCGCAACACTCGAAGATGATTTGTGCCTGCTTCCGGATATCCTGACCAGCGCTTTCCCAACCGCGGTTTGCTATCTCCATTTGCTGATCTCTGTTTATGGCCAGACAGGCGCAAGCAATGCTGAATTGAACGATGAATAACAGAAATAGGATGACCATGTACTAGAAAGTAAGAAAGAGATATTCAAATGCACAGAGGTTACAAAGGGAAGGATGCTAAGAAGGGCCATCAATCTGTGAAGGTGATTTCTTACGAAGAACAAAATCACTTGATGATGTTTCCTTGCTCCAACCAGTCCAATGAGCGAGAGGATAAAGAGAAAGACACCACATCCGATAATACCACCAATAACGGTGACGTTGACTTCGACACCGATTGCATTTTTCCCGTACACCGCGGCAGCAATGAGAATGAACGAAACGAACTATCAAAGACCAGAGCATAAGTGTGAGTAACGTATCAGATGATACGACAAAATGGAAGGGACATCTTCTTAGTCAACTTACAATGTAAAGAACGTTGAGAGCGATGAGAGCGTTTTTCGTGCAAGTGAAGCCACCACACGCCATTTCCGTTTATATTCGAACAAATTCGATGATCATCTCTACCAATTTCACTGCGAACATAAAGAGTGTCTTTGCGGGCTGTTGCAAAATAGCAGGTGTCGACCGAAACATATGTCCACTTCAATAATATAGCATCGGTGGTTTGCTAATCGATACGGTTGCCATCGTAATGTGATAAATGCATCGCCTGTTTTTTTTTGTTTCCTACCAATTGCGATTGAATCAGAATTTGTGCGATTCCTTCGCACCACGACACCGCAATGGTTGCTTTCCGATCGTGCAACCAAGCTAGGAGACGAAGCGATCGTCAAGGGGCCAGTGAGGGCGTCCTCGAGCCATTCAGAAGGGTGTCAAATTTGACAACTGGACACACTCATCTTCTCGCTTGGCCGACATGCGATTCGACTGCGGAAGATGCTGCACCACTTTCAAAATAGTGATCGCTCTGTGTGGAACTGTCACTGGTGTCTTCATGTTCGGACTGTTGGTGTTCTACTACCAGAATTACCAAGCCGGACTTTGGTCTATCGTGTGGGGTAAGTAACGCTGCCGTCATCTTGCTATTCTCAAATCAACGACAATTCTTCTTCTCATTGCAGGCATCTCGTCAGTCTGTCTCCTTCATTTGCACCTACTATATCTTCGTAACAAGATTGACGAGTGGTACGACGATGATGGCATCGACAGCGTCAGGACTTTCGGTTTGCTCAGCTTTCTCGCATCGCTGGTCGCATTCGGTGTCTATCTGACACTGGCCATCAGAAAGCATCAAGGTAGAGACCTTGGCCTCGACCACTTACGTATTAGACGATTTTCACCTTCTAACCATTTCTCCCGTTTTACATGTAGATTATGAATTGGTGGATGGATTCTACTACACGTCGGCAACGTTCAGCGCCTTATCGATGTCGAATGGCTTGGTTCTGTTGTGCAGTGCCAGCAAGTTGAAGAGATACATTCAACTGTGCAGGCCACATTCCGATTACGGTGCGCTCGGACAGACCAGTTCCATCAATCACATATTATCATGATTGGCGATTGTTCACGCATTTCGTGCTCTAACTAGTCGCTCATCGACTTGCTGTGATTAGTTCATTCTTGATATTACAGCAGTTTCTTTTCAATTGAGAATTGCGATCTTAGTCATTTGTTTCACAACTAATGTTGATTTGACAAATTTCTAAATACATAACTTTATACTGAAAAAGAATGCATTTATTATTGACCCAACCCAGTCGTGTTGTCAGGCTGATCCAGAAACGCCGCGCCGACCGCAAGAAGCCGCTCTTGAAACATGATCTGGAACGATGGCGTGCTTCTTGATGAGAGGTTCTCGTTGTGCTCCGCAATGACGATATTTTCGGCTATATTCCTCAAACTGAAACGCTTCTTCCTGACTCTGTTGGGTGTCCTGCGTCGCGCTCTGTGCTGTCGTCGTCGAACGAGATCCAATTCGGGAATGTTGCTGCCTATCACTGTAGACAAGACACTTCTTATTGCTGGTGATGTGCCGACCGCTGATTCTTCCTGGCATGACTGGAATCAGTTCCATGGTCTTGCATCGACCCATCCGAACACCACACAACAGCACAACTCGTCGGTGGTGCAACAGTACCAGGATCAGAGTCAGACGCGAAATGACGGCGACGAAAATGAAGAGATCGATTATTTTCGAGATATGACACCAAGAATCAAGAAGCAAAAGAAGGTAGAACTTGGACCGTAGCACATAAGTGCTGCGACGTTTATTCATTACGTAATTGCTCTCTCGTTCATGTCCAGGTCGTTGTGCCATCCAGTCATTCTGCTAGTGCTCATGCGAACAGTTTCACGAGCAAATTTAATGTGGACGTGACCGCGACTGTCGCTCAAAAGGTACTTCAAGTAGCTTGCTCTCTACAAACGCAACGACATTAACTTGCTGTTGTTTGATGAATCAGGGACCGGATCTAGGAGACTTTGAAGAAGACCAGTTAGACGGCACGAGCTGGGAAGACAGCACGTTGGAAGAGATGATCGATGCCGATGAGAGTCTGAGGAATGCGAGACAGAAGGAGCGCGAGAGAAGACTGGACGAACATCAACGTTTGAAGGTGGAGAAGGAGCGGAGAAGTAAAGGCAACAAACAACTGGCTGCCTTTAAATTTAGTTAGCGACGAGCGCTCTTTATTTATCACAAATCACCCTTGTTACAAAACAATTCAGTAATAAAGCTGCATATTTAGTATCGTTCACGGCCTTGTGCGCATCATTCAAAGACTGGAATCGATCATCTTTGAGCTAGTTATTCACATGAATAGGTATGTAATTTTTGGTAGTAAGAGCATGAATGTGCGACAAAATCGTGCTAACCACTCAACTTATCGTTAGGGTTCACGTCACTTCTCACCAACCGACTTCTCGTCGTCTTACCGTTTTGTCCTCTGATTCCAAGAATCGAAAACGACACAAATGGACACTGTCCATAATCTTTACTGTCTCGGCGTCAGAACGGCGTTTGACGGAAACTTGAAACATATTTTTGGGCTTTGTGTTTGCACGACCGGACA
>JAGGCA010001205.1:66051-89142 GCA_022876805.1 Osperalycus tenerphagus | reverse complement strand
GACGAGCATGACGAGCACGACGCAAACTCACCAAAAACCGAACCAAACTCATCCGAACAAATGACCGACGCTCGTTCAGGGGTCAATATTATGCTCTGATCAGATTTTCTACGTCCCACCATCTACGCCCCGTCGCATCCCTCATCATCCGGATTATGTGGTAAGTGAGTGCACACAGTGTCCGGCCAGGTCTTTGGTAGAGCGACTAGGAGAGCCCAGATGGTGTCTAATTCCGTTCCTCGATGGTCTCTCGACTGACACCCTTTCGCCCACGTTCCTTCGTTCTCATCGCCGATCATTGCTGTGATTGCTTCCAAATCAGTACATGGCCTGCATGTCCATGTCGACCATAGAATATGTGGGAGTCGCGACCCGTCTCGTGCCTGGCATGAACCAATTCTCGCTTCGTGTCACTTTGTCCTCATTTCGCGATCATTTGACTGGCTCTAAGCTAGCTACGTGTTACGTATGTGCTGTATGTGCTCTTCAGACCGAGAACTTTCTACGAATTTTTGTTCCAATATGTTTGCTGTTCGTGTTTTATGGTGCTGTCCCATAACGTAATCAGTCTGCTTGTAACGCGATACCATCGACAATTCACTCGATTCTTCATGTCAGTTCCGCGATCGATGGTCACGAGTCGTAACTACGATCGCAGTGATCGGATCCCTTTATTTTCGACTCGGCCGTATATCTGAATCCGTGAGTGAGGTCTGCTGGAATGTTTCTCACCTCCACAGTCTTAAATAACCGATTCATCATCACTGTTTGTCGATCGCCGTGATTCCGTCGACTGCCAGTCCACTATTCCGCCCGTCATTAACTCGTCGTGTTTGGCTCGCATTAACTGCTTCATTGCAATTAAATATTATACGAGTCAACAGGCCGAGGTTGACGATAGGATTTGACGCTAAGACTGAGGAAATGCATGTTTTGATAGTTGGATTGAGTGCCCCGTTTCGACAACTCGTCTTGACATTTCTTAGCTGTTAATTTTGCACACATGTTGACGTATGGCTCGTCCTGTTCAACCACATCGGCAGATTAGTCAACGTCAAAGTGCCTGTCGATATGCTCTGTTTGCTCGTTGTCGAACTGCTTCTCATGTTCTATCTGGAATTTTTATTTACAGATATCAGTAATGAAGTCACCTCACCCGGCAGCAGCAGTGTCAGTATCAGAAGATCGGAATAAATCTTTCAGTACTAAATCTTCTAGTAGCAAATTTTACGCACCATCATCGTCATCCTCTCGACACAGTTCGCGACCGTCGAGCAGCTCAACAGCAACGACATCGAAACCATCGACATCAACAAGCATCAACGCGACAATGACCAATAAGAAAAATAACAACGTCGGTAACGGACTGAATTTGTCGACTCGGCTCTCTCTACGGCGTCTCCTTAGTCCGCTTACCATGAGCAGAACGATGACGAGTAAGAGTCGCAGTTTACAGAAAGACGGGCAGCACCCGGATAGCAGTGGTGTCATACCAGATAACAAGGTAAATAATGTTAGTTCACAAATCACAACTGCAATGCTATGTCATGGTTGTTTGATAACGATTATGGGGTGTTGTGATACAGAAATGAATCATTATCCCGGAATTATGATATAGTTATTATGTCTCATTTCAGAGTGGTACCAGTGTGAAGTCGTCGAAACACTCGTCCGGTGCTTACCTGTATACTACAATTGATTTCGATGCAAATTCGTTGTCGGGTGCTAAAAAAGAGTTCGTTAGCTCAGCGGATCCATCACTGTTCCTCTACACCATGAGCAGCGTCCGTAATGGTGACAGTTCAGCAGCTCTCGTCGAGTGTCCTCTCTGCCTTCTCGAGTTGCCCGTCGAGTGTTTTCCCGAACTATCGTGTTGTTTGCATCGTGCCTGCTACGACTGTCTGCAGCAGTATCTGAAGATCGAGATTTGCGAAAGTCGCGTCAACATATCGTGTCCGATTTGTCCGGAGATGGTCCACCCGAATGACATTCGCATGTTACTTAATAACGAAGCTCTGCTGAGCAAGTACGAAATTCGAATGCTACGCCGTGTACTCGTCACCGAGCCCGACGCGCGGTGGTGTCCGGCTCCCGACTGTGACTACGTAGTCATCGCCAGCGGATGTGCCAGCTGTCCGAAACTGCTTTGCTCTCGTCCCGGTTGTGAAACATCCTTTTGCTACCATTGTAAACAGGTATTTATTAATGCTAACGGAGAGTCAGATAAACATGAAATAGCAGAAATGGAAATGGTCATGTTGAGAGTGATGCGAGTCTCGGTTCCTCGGTGAGGAGATGCCGGGTGTACTCTCTAGCTCATCCGCATGTCCAGGTCGACGATATCCTCGTCCTGAGCCATTTCTGGTCGCATTCCGAAACAAACTCTTGCATGTGCTGCAAGTTTGAGTCGCACTTTATCAGACTTTATCTGTACAGGAATGGCACCCCAACCAGACTTGTGACGCTGCTCGTGCTCAACGTGGAAACATTCGACACTCATCTCACGCCCGTTCTTCATCGGTTTCGTTCAGCCATGACTCCAACTTTCCACAACGAGACGACGTCAAGCCGTGTCCGTGCTGCAAAGTCCTGATCATTAAAATGGATGATGGTTCTTGTAATCACATGACGTGTAGTGTTTGTGGCACTGAATTCTGTTGGTTGTGCATGAAAGAGATTTCCGATCTACATTACCTGAGTCCGTCTGGTTGCACTTTTTGGGGCAAGAAGCCATGGAGTCGGAAGAAGAAGATCATGTGGCAATTGGGAATGCTGGTTGGTGCACCAGTAGGAATCGCTCTCATTGCTGGTATCGCAGTTCCGGCTATTATCATCGGTATCCCAGTCTGGGTAGGTCGCAAACTGTATGCTCGATTCGAACGGCACTCGATGAGCCGTCACAGGAAGAACGTGCTCGTCACGACTGGAGTGCTGACATCGATATTCGTGTCGCCGGTCCTCGCTGCTGTTGCCGTCGGTATTGGTGTGCCCATCTTGTTGGCCTATGTCTACGGAGTGGTTCCCATTTCGCTGTGCCGGTCAGGCGGATGTGGCGTATCGACATCCGGTTCGGGAGTGCGAATCGAGTTCGACGAAGAAAATGAAATTGGTGTGAATAATTCGAATGCTGCACCAGGTTGGATAATGATCTAAGTCGCGAATTTATTTCGTGTCTCACTCATGTGGTTTCTCTTCCTTTTAGACGGTGTCAGCGTAGACACGGCACTAAGCAACCGACTCGGAAATCCGAGCATAGGCGAAGTCTCGTTCGGCATGTCGACCAGCATCAGCATGGGTAGCGGCAGTCACCTGGACCGAATTGGTGCCGATCGCGAGAGTGCATCGAACGCTGCTCTTGCAGGAAGCATCGCGAGTGGCAACACGTCAGTGACGGGCGCACACAAACTGGAAACCCAAGGCGACGTCTCTTCCAACAAGCGATTCAGTTTGGGCAGTCACAGCGAGACCGCGTCAGCAACGATCAGCTTGAGTGAAAAGTCAGCGAACATGTCACTGATGGACGATGCCAGCACCAAAGCACTTACTGGCTCTATTATCGGATACAAAGACGCCATATGTGCGAGTGGTGCGTGCGGGGTGACGCCGGTCGAGGTTCATGTCGACGCGATCGCTGTTAATACACAATCGAGTTTGAGTGTTTAATTTTGAACTGTCGTTTAACGAAAACCTACTAACTACCAACTACTAATCAATCAAGTCGATTGTGAAAGTTGGCGTGTGCGCTTTTACAGAATTGATGTGTCGGAGAACAATTTCGAGTAATGTGTATTTGTATTTGTATTTGTGATAAACAGTATATTGCGGTAATCAATCAGTTGTTTGACTCGAGTGTGACTGGCTCGTATTCACTCAGTTTGTGATGGCTGCTATCCTCAATCGACATCTTGGTGAAGTCGATCTCATCAGTTGTCAAGCAATCATACGTTACATAGAGTAACTCAACACACAACAAATAAGAAATTATTTCCTTGCAAATTTCGGATTCTTTCCCTTCTTATTGGTCTTCTCACTTGCTTTCCACTTCTGATACGATTTCTTTTTCTCCACTTTGAGCCTTTCCTTGAGGATCTCTTCTTTCGTCTTGAGTTCCCTTTTTGGCGGTTTCCTCGATCCGTGCACATTTTTCTTCCGATGTTGCAATGCTCTGTTCCGCTTGTTCACGCTCTCGTCCACCTCTTCATCACTTTCGCTCTCCTGTTGATCCAACTTCGTTCTCTCCTTCCACTTGTTGTACAAGTCCGATTTGTAAGTAGCCGAAATCCACGCTCCACTTTCGGTCTTGATTTTCTTCTTCCTCGACTGTTCTTCGTCACCTTGCCCAACAAACCTTTTCTTTTTTCTGTCCCTGTGCAGCCAGAAACTAGTAACCAGACTCCGACGATTAAACATCATTGACAATGAACTTACCATTTCAAGGCGTTCTTATTCCGCTTAGTGGACTCGGCATCGTCACCTTGGATATCGAAGGCAGCGCTCGTCAATTCGCTATGGAACGGCTTCTCTAATTCGAGTCCTTTTTCTGTGTGATGCTGTTGCGACTGATAAGTCAAGTAAAATTCGTTATCCTTGAATTTGCCTCCAGCTATGCCATAGACCTCATCGATTTCATCCTCAACACTCTTATCCTTCTGTTGCCTCGCTTTCTTAACAACCTTGTCATGAAATTTGCGTTTGTTCTGCATCACTTCGAACGCTTGGCTCTTCCTGCCCTTCGTGTCACCGATCTCAAAAATAGTTGATTGTGGCCGATACGACTTCATACTATCTAATAATCGATTTCGTTCTTCTTCCACTCGCACATCTTTCAAGCTAGCTTTCAACATCGGATGGACGGGAATCGGCTGCGCGTGGAATTCCTTCATTTTTCTCACCGATTCGGCCGACGGTGATGGTCGCGACTTGACATACTGCTTCATAGCGTTGCCGCACACTTTCTGCATGCTCTTCAAGTCAATGTTGATCTCGTGCCACTTGCTCAAGACGTCACTCTCGTCATCGATGATCGCTTGCGAAACAGATCCGTAGACACCGTCTTCATCAGGACTCATGTCGGGCTTCGGTACCGTGATCGGCCTGTCCAGAAATAGATGCAAAGAATGCATGAAGGGTGCTTCGTCGGGTGACACCATAGATATGGCGCGTCCCGATCGACCAGCTCTGGCGACACGACCAACACGATGCACGAAGAGTTTCGGTTTTGCTGGAAAGTTGTAGTTGATGACGTTATCGAGTAGCGGGATGTCGATTCCTCTAGCAGCAACGTCCGTTACGAGCAGGACTTTCGTGGTCTTAGTGTGAAATCGAGACACATTAATTTTGCGAGCTTCTGCATCGAGACTGCTGTAGACATAACTGCAATCGATGTTGGCGCACAGCAGCACATCTTTAAGATACTCGACATGATGTTTGGTCGCGACGAAAATCACACTCAGCTCGTTCGGCTTGATTACCGATCTGAGCAAATACAACAGGATTGCTGTCTTGTCTTCGGATCTGCAGTAAAGGAACACAGTCTTGAGATTTTCGCTCAACTTCGATTCGACATCTAACCGAACGAAGACAGGATCAGTTAGACCAGCCTTGGCGAAATCGACAAGAAGTTGCGGAAGAGTAGCCGAGAATAGCAACGTTTGCCGGTTTTCCGGTAGGCGATTCAGAATCTCGTTGAGCTGTTCCTTGAAGCCCATCTCGAACAAGCGATCAGCCTCATCAAACACGACATACTCGACCGATGTCAACTTCAAACTCATCTCGACCATCACGTGTAGCAACCTTCCCGGCGTGGCGATTATAATATCGGGATTGTCGTGAATGGCAGCGAACTGTTTCTCCATCGATTCACCACCTAGTATAACGGTGCTCTTCAGGTCGGTGAATTTGGCGAAATCCTTGGCGAATTTGTATGTCTGCAGTGCCAATTCGCGAGTCGGCGACAAAACCAGCGCTCGGGCACCGCTCTTGGCCGAGTGTGATTTCAGTCGCTCGATCATGGGCACGATGAAGGCGGCCGTCTTGCCACTGCCGGTGCGCGCCATGCCGACCAGGTCATGTCCGAGAAGAATGGGCGGAATGGCCTTCCTCTGGATCGGCGTCGCCACTTTGTAGCCCTTACGCAGGATGGCTTTGAATACCGATTTGCCGAGACCCATCGACTGGAAGCTGCCGGACTTGCCCTTTTTCATCTTGTCATTCTTCCGCTTCTCGTAGATCATCCGTCGCGTGCTCGATTCAGTGAGTTCGTCATCTTCATCACTGCTGTCCGGCTGAACGTTGATCGACTCTCGAGGCGCATCATTCGTCGATCGCTTCATTGTTCGTTTTCCTGCAGAATCGGATTTCGCCGAGCGTTTCTGATTCATAATTGGTAATTGAGTGATGAAATCAGTACACGATTCAATTCGATTAAAGCACAACGAGCACGTGTGAGCATTGCAGTAAAGCCAACGCAGAGTGGCGCCAAATATAATGAGGAACTATTAAATGCGTTTTTCGTCTGTGGCTTGTTTTCTCCGCTACTCAATTAAGGAAAGCTCCTGTTCGCAATTCAGATGCCGCTTGGCCTCGCACTGACCTAACTGTCTGATAGGGATAAGGATCATGGGCCGTATTCACGAATCGATTTTAAGTCAGATCGTTGAACGGTGTCTCCCCACTTCGCCGCTTTCTTACCCCGCTGCTTTACCACTTTGCCGCTCGCAATAATCACTGGCAGAATACAGAGAGTTAGTCACTAACATTTGCACACTTTTAGACATCGAATAACAATAAAATTGTTTGCATGTGCAATAATCAACTCACCATTTCTTGTGGGCCCTCAAGTATGTCCTGACACGGATCAAGTGTCCAATCCTACCTAAATTCTTCGGTAGCCGAACAAATTGACCTAGATGTCGAATATCCCATATAAAGTTTCCAAAATACGCGATTTTAAATGAACACTTTGGAACATATTAAGCGTTGACAATCACAAAACTTTTATTGATGATTGCAAAACGAATACAGCATTATGATGAAACTAGACTAGAAAGCAGAGAGATATCGAAGCGCCCATCTTATCTTCTCTGGTAGTAAAGCAACGCGAAATACCCGATCACGATCAGGACGATACCCAGCAGAATACCACCGAAAAACGACCATCCAGAGAAACTGTGACATTCGATCGTCGAACATGCTGGTAGAGGACCTTAAGCGATAGGAGATAGACGTGGAGATAGACGTCGTGTATCGTGTCATACCTTTTCTTATTATTACTCACATTGCTTCTTTGACCATTCGATCGTTTGTATTTGCTTTTGATCTTTGCAAAAGTCCTCCTCGGGCACCTGGCCTTTCGCAAAGCACGTATAATCTGCAAATACCCATAGTCAGTATTACACCACATTTACGACCATGTAACTTGCTATTAGTAGTCGGGCAGAAGAGGAAGTCGCACTTTTCTTTGTAACTTTGACAGCCTTCGCACCCCAGTTTGGTGCAGTCCAACAGATCCTTGCCTGCGTGAATTGCGCACATGGCACATGATAGGTGAGAGAATTAGTGAGCACCTCATTTAGATTGCTTTGATGTCACTTACAATCGCCATCGTACTTTATCGCCTTCTGGCACGTGTTATCGCCTGGCCATTTTGGAATTTGGCACTTGTGCTCTGCAAAAGTAACCTGTCAGGCACTTTCAAAATTTTGTTAACGGTTTTCTACTCACTTCCTCCGTCACACGTGTAATAATTACATTTGTCCATATGCGCAGCGCGGCACGAATTACAATCCAGTTTAGCGCACTCGTCTTGCTGACCAGCTTTCGGCTTTTCCTGTCCACCCTCCTCTTCCTTGTTGGGCTCCTTTTTCGGAGGAACCTCCGGATTTTGACTCGGGGTGGTTTTTGGATTGTCCGCCGATTGGGAGTCTTGTGCGATGTCTCCTTCCATTTTGTTGTTATCTGCTACCTTGCCCGTGCCCGCTGAACTACCACCATCATCACTTTGCGGCTCCAATGCTTCACCTTTCGAGACAGAGTCGGAGAGCTGGACAACGATTGCATGCCAACTGTCACATCACTTACATGGTGCATATTGAATTTTGGCATTGTTGCATCTTTCGTCACCCGTCCAGCTGATTTGTCCACAAGCGAAATCTGCGAAACGTATCGTTCCTTTACTGATCAATACGCCTATCAGTTCACTTTACTTACTTTGTTGACTTCCTTCCGCGCACCTGCAATATTTGCAGTTCTCTTTTGCATGGCACTGAGGGCACCCGAGATTGGCACATAGATCTCCTCGTTGAATGGTCTCTGTACCAATGGTTGGTTTGTTGGATTCAGAATTTGTTGCGCCGCCAGGCTCCTTCGACTTTTGTTCCTGTGCACTTGTCGTATTTGGATCTGCAATGTTCTTATCTTTCTTGCTAGTGTCATCGCCAGCTGTTTGGGCAACAGGGTTCGTTTTAGACCCTTCATCACTGTTTGGTGGACTCGGAGCATTTTTATCTTCTGTTGGCTTGTCGATAGGAGTTTCCCCTGTATTGGCATCACGTCGGACTCGAACATTTCCGCCTAAATGAAACCGAACGTGAACGAATGATTACGTGTTAAATTGCATACTTACTAAATGCGTTAATCACTGTAATGAAGAAAAACAGCCATAAAATGATGGATCGAATGCCGATCGACGCCATCGTAAGTGGCGAAAAGAAAAATTCTCGTGTTCACTAACGATAAGAATTCTATACTCTAAAAAGTATGACTGATGCAGAATACGAATTGGTCCAGAATGGGTCTGGCGAGAAAGTTGCACAGTGACATGAAATCGTCAATCAAGAGAATGATGATAAATAGATTTAACTATCGACGTTCTTATTGCGACGCTCGATTGCGAGGACAGCGAAGGTGCAATACTTGAGATTAGTGTCATGGTGATCGGTCTCCCGATTAGATAATGTCGGTTAATTAATGAAGAGTGAATGCCAACAGCGACAGGTATCTACCTAGATAATTGTTATCGCCTCACAAAAAGCTATTGATGGGCACACACACGTGTTGTGCTCTATCGATATTTCCAAGTAACGGACCGGGGTGGTTATCAGGTTCTCAACGTGTGATCAAGGATTCTCGACTAATTCAAGGATAGGGCTTCATAACCACTTGAGTCGTACGACAAGAGTAGATATGGTTCGAAAAAAACAAATGCATACTCTATGTGTGCCACTAATTTAATGGTGATTGTGATTATGTACTCGGCAAGGATGTCGAGTTGTATTGAACTAGTGCTATAACACTTTTCTATGCTTCAAACGCTCAAAAAACCAAAGCGATGCGGCGGATATGCCATCACAGTGACGAGCCATCAGTACAGCGCGAATTCTGTGCTAAATATGGTCCGATTTCGTTTTATTATCAATGCGCTGAAAAACAGATCATTTTTTGACGCATTTATGCTAACAAATTACTAATTTTGGGAAACTTAATCTGAGAGTTACAAAACTGCTGCTGCTCACTGCATAGTTATCCTCAAAATGGTTGCCTCGAATTACGCAATGCGAGGATTTCCTCAATGTCCCGCCAGGGGTCGCCAAACTTCTTATCGTCATTTTAATCACGATCGGCATCTTCATCTAGTTTATATCTTCGTAGACTGCTAATTTACTCAACATCGGCAATATTTGCGGCAACTACCATCATATCATGAATCGGGGAGTACCGCCTCGGTGGCTGAAATGCCCACGGAAAGGAGATCTGATTGCCAGTAAGCAAAATTTGACGAATTGATCGATGACACTTTGCCATCTCACAGCGCGTTCATTTGGCAGACAAATTCATGGCTTTCAAGACACCGCTCGATGACCGGTACCAAGATGAAATTCCGCCCGGCGACATGTTCACACCGTCCATGTTCATCTCGCTGCTAGCAACCTACAAAGTATGTTGACCCGCCGTGCCGTGATGACAGCTTTGTCTTACCGTTTCTGTTTTGCGTAGTACACAGTCGGCTTGTGGATCGATCTGACATTCACGGCGCGATTCTATGACAGCAAACATGTCGAGGAGAAGGGCATCAAGTACATCAAGTTGCAGTGCCGAGGGTAAAATGAAAATTGTCGATATATAAACGAAAATTGGCCGCCTAATTTCTAGCCTGTCTCTCTCTCTTGACTGCAGTCATGGAGAATGTCCATCGACAGATCAAACAAGGACTTTCATTGAATTGTGTCGCCGCTTCGTCACTCAGAATCCTCGCGGCATCATCGCTATTCACTGCACTCACGGTTTCAATCGCACCGGCTTTCTAATATGCGCCTACTTAATCGAAGTGCTCGATTGGAGTGTGGAGGCAGCCGTGAATGTGTTCGCCAAATGCAGACCACCGGGAATCTACAAAGAAGACTACCTGAAAGAACTATTCACGCGTTATGGTGATCCCGATGACTGCCCACCACCTCCACCTCTACCAGACTGGTGCCTGGAAAGCGACGATCGCGACGATGAGGGCAATTTAGTTGTCGATGGTGCGCCAAACGGAACTTGTCGAGGACCGTGGAAGTCGAAGATGAAAACGGAATTCATGGAAGGTGTTTCAGGAGTTACCGTCGTGACCGTACAAGAAAAGGTGCGACACATTCAACATAAATGCCAAATTATGTGCGGCTGGCAAGGCAAAGGATTCCCGGGATGTCAGCCCGTCTCCATGGGCTGGAACAACATCAATTTGCTGCAGCAGAAGGAGTACAAAGTGAGCTGGAAAGCGGACGGAGCGCGTTACATGATGCTTATCGACGGACCTACCGATGTCTACTTTATTGATCGTGACAACTGTGTCTTTCAAGTGCAAGGTTTGCGTTTTCCGTGGAGGAAGGACCCGAATCAGCACCTATCCGACACTTTGTTAGACGGTGAAATGGTGATCGACGTTGTGAACGAGAAAAAGATACCGCGTTACTTGATTTACGATATCGTGTGCTTCAGAGGTGAGAACGTTGGCGGAACGAACTTCAAAACGCGAATATTTTGCATCGAGAACGAGATCATCGGACCGCGAGAAATGGCCAAGCAGCAGGGCAGAATCGACCGGAGTCGCGAACCGTTCGGCGTCCGCAAGAAGGACTTCTGGGACATACTCGATGCGGAGAAAATCTTCAGCAGATTCAGTGCCAATTTCGTGCACGAGATCGACGGGCTCATCTTCCAGCCGGTGCAAGACGCGTACAAAGCTGGTCGCTGTGATGACGTCCTGAAATGGAAACCACCGAGTCATAATTCAGTAGATTTCAAATTGCAAATAGTGAAGGAGCAGAAGCCTGGCTGCTTACCTGAAACGTGGGGCTTGCTGTTCGTGGGTGGATGTAATCAGCCATTCTCGAAAATGAAGGTGACGAAAGAATTGCGCCAATACGACAAGAAGATAATCGAGTGCACTTTCGACGCCGGCACTCAGCAATGGAAATTGATGCGAGAAAGAACGGACAAATCCTTTCCGAATAGTTACGAAACGACGAGAGCTGTTTGCGAGTCAATCGCCAAACCGGTCACGAAAGATAAACTCCTGGAGTTCATATTCAGCGTCGGTTGGCGACCTCCTGTAATCAAGAGAGCTGCAGATGATGGACACTCGTCAAAAGATGATCGCTCGCTGATGCCGCCGCCCTCCCAATTACCGCGTCAAAAATGAGATGGGACCAGATCGAGATGAGATGAGATGAGAAAAGAAAAGTGCTGCAATTTTCATTTCAATGTTTTACTGACTGGTGAGAAGACCACTGAACGGCGAACAAACAGCGAGTGGCCAATCGTAGAGATGATTTGAAAACTTGAAATTGCGTTCACCTACGTAACATTTGCATGTATATGTGTACATCTAGAAAGTATAATGAGCAATATTTTATCGTCGTACCGATGCTCAAACTGACGATGAGTCCGCGACACTCTGGCTTGGCGAGCATTACAACCACCTGCGAGTTGCCGGTTAAGCTATAAGCCCGTCGCATCGACTTCTCGGAATTCCAATTTCATTGTGATTGTAATTTGCGCTGCCAACAGAAGAGAGAAGGGAAAATGTGTGCGGGGCGCGTCCCGTGCAAAGATGTTTCGTTTCGTTCCTGCGCGCAAGTCACAACGGTGACGATCATCATGATCATGTTCTATAGTTAAATACTATGAATCACAACGCAATTATGTACAATCCTTTCTCATCGCCGTGTTCGAATGTCTCACATTAAACTGTCCTGCAATTCATTGAACGCCCTGTGGACGAGTTACATGTGAAGCGGTTGGCGCGCAAATTCTCAGGGCCTCTTCCAGACGTCATCTCAATTTCAATTTACTGCCTTGGTCACCGCTCAACGTTTTCCCTCCAAAATTCCTCTTCAGAAGTTGCCGATTACCCACATTGTGATGGCGCGACGACAGAAACTCGCTGTGCATACTTTGCACATCTCTCAATAATTACTTATTCGATTGCAGCCATTTCTCGTCAACTTTTAATCAACTGATTACTGTAAATGAAAGAAATGGGAGAAATCCTTATTTATACTTACAAAATACATTTCTCGGCATTACCACTGGGTCAAAAAGAATACGTCATGGTCAAGACGAGTCAGTCAGAGTGGACGAGATGCACTCCGAAAGCAGATTGACAACATTTTGCTCAATGCTTATCCGGACATACAGTATAACCTAATCGTTAGTGGGTAACTAGTTGAAAATATACGAATTGAATTGGTCGTTTAGTTGTGCACAGGCCCGGATGAATGTTTACCCGGTGATGGTTTGATGGCCACATCAACCGAGTAACATTCACCGGGTGAGTACATGCTTAATGAATCAATGAGTGCGATGATGAATGACAGCGAAATCGCTGCACTATTCTCGACATGTCGCCACTCGCATTCTGGTTATTTTCCGTGCATTGATTTGAGTTGAACGTGGTCAGCAATAAAAGTTCAGAAGAAGCAGATGAGAGTGGATTGGATTCTCCTCGCATCGGTCCAGCAGTAGAATCGAATGGAGTGCAATTCTGCGAACCTTGACCAGAGCAAGGGTGAGAAGGGTAGAGCGCCGAATAAGTAGTAAGCAAGTACATAGGACGATATCTAAAAATATCGCTACTCTCGTGCCTTGCATGGTCCACGATCGACAATGGAAGTGGGCGCACAACAATTGGTCAGTCGAGTACCATATCGCTACTCTCGAGTCCGGGCTCATTTTGCACACTGCACACACTCTGCACACTGGACATCGCATTTGAACCATGTTGTGCACATCTCCAAGTCGAACACGTGCTACTTTCGACAGTCTCGAGAGACTCGACCGCTCAAGCAGGAATGCATTAAGGTAAGGCATTAAGATTAAGGATGAGCTGCGTCCGGGACAGTTGTTGTTTGGATGGTCGCTAATCGGAGGCTATCGAGCGCGAGGTTCACGCCTGATATGAGGTCAAATGCCCTGATTAGAAGCAGACTGTTTCTTAATTCCCAATCGGGGGCTCGATTGGCGACAGGTTGGCGACCTGACACGAGAGTAGTCAGCGGTGGTCAGTGGGTATAAAAGAGCTCGGCACCGGTTCATTTCGGTCAATGTCCAGACGCGCGTGTCTCCAGTGCGACCGTCGATCTCGCATCTTGGATTCAGTGTCAATTTAGAATGCGTTCAAGTCGATTGTCGATCGGTGGTTCGATCAATGGTAAGTTGGCTCGCCAGCGAATTGCGCGCCATTGACCTGCTCTCGTCGTTATTCGTTATTCGCTGTGCGCGTCTCTCGGTCGTTCTTCGAGTTACGTTCCTTTCTTTCCTCGCTCGTTCTCGTCTCGTCTTCGCCGTTCGCATTTGTCGATGTTGCTCTGCCTCGTCTTGTGGCACATTGTGAAGAACCGGTTGCCCGGCCATCATCGCAGCTCCACTCTTCTCTACTCTCGGTGTCGGACCTTCGCTGAGCTCGGCCTCGTCCCGGACCAATAAGGAACTCGATGGACGGCCTGTGACGCGATCCTCGCACAAGGCTATCGCCGTGGTAGAGGAGGGAGCGAGCCATTGGAGCCATTCGAGCCACCAGTGCACTTCATACTTGATCACAGTGTCCGTGCAGCGAGTGCATCGAGCAGCATTGCCAACATCTCGGAATTGTATCACTTGTTGATTCGAGAAGCTTCTCTTGTCTCTCATCTCGGTATCGAGTCTCCTTTGGATGTTCGTCCCAACTCGATGGTGGTTCTCGCTTCTCCCCATCGAAATGACCAAATGCCCGATATTCGTGTCGATCGATGATTGTGTGTCTGGTCCATGTTGATTTGCTTCATGACTAGATCCACACTCATCCATTGATGTGAATTCATCAACGGATTTCGCTCGTTCCATTGATTTTCGTTTCGCGTCGTTCCATTCCATTCTCTGTGTTTATGCATAATCACAATCAGATTGTAAGCCGATTCTCGTATCCAATTCTGGTCTCCACCTGTCTCGCATTCCTTTGTTCGTTTTGGCGCCACGCGGCCATCGCCGTCCTGGGACCTGGTTCACTGCCAACTTGGTCAACTGGTTTCTGGTTCCATTTTCTCAATCTGAATGAGCGGAAATTGTTGTAATAAAATTTCAATTGAATCAAAATTTGTTGCATTTGAAGGCGATCGGTGCGCGGATTCCCGTCATTCGAACATGGACAATGATAGAACCTATTCATTCTCACCGCAGGTCTACATGTGGCACAAGCACGCTCAAGTGAAATGAAATCAAAGCACGGACAATAATCAGAATGAGTGGCGACATGTCGAGAATAGTGCAGCGATTTCGCTGTCATTCATCATCGCACTCATTGATTCATTAAGCATGTACTCACCCGGTGAATGTTACTCGGTTGATGTGGCCATCAAACCATCACCGGGTAAACATTCATCCGGGCCTGTGCACAACTAAACGACCGATTGAATTTGTATATTGAACAACCAACTAACGATTAGGTGAAACAGTATAAGCATTGTGCACAAGGTTGTATTTGTATATTCACCTATCTTATGTATCTTAGTGCGTTGTGCACTCTGACTTGGTCTTGAATCAAGTCTTGACCGTGACGGAATGACCAATGTGACTCGGTAGCGCCCAGTAGTAGTAGCGCGACATTGACCAAGTACATATTTCGCCTGGATACTTATTTTATAAGTTTAAAGAATGATTTCTCCATTCACTGTAGTCCGTTAAAAGTTGATTAAAAGTTTACAAAGAAATCGTTGCAATCAAGTAATTATTGAGCAGAGAATTTGCTGAATGCTTTGCACAGCGAGTCGCCGTCTGCCGTTGGTCCATAACAATGGTGTGGCGAACTTGAAGGAGAAGCAGGTAAGAAGGCGATCAGTCAGAAGAGCACAGAAAGTAGCATCTAAAAGCATAGCATGAGGAGTAAGGTTCACGTTTACTGTCACACACATTATTATTACAAGCATTATCATCTTATTATAAATCACGAGAAAAAAGGCAACATGAAAAATCTACGCAACCTCTCGATAGTACAAGCGAAACGTAAATGAATCAAATCGGATCAGTATTAGCGGGGGGAAACAGAACGCAGACTGAGAGCGACCGAGAGCAACGTGTGTGTGAGTACGAACGTGCGTACAATTTCAAATCGTATTTCATCAACCGAGAGGCCAATGGTAACAACTGGCTATTGGCCACTTGCCATTGGCCAAATCAAATCAAACTAAAACCTGATCTGATGGACATTAATTATAATCAATAATTAATCATCATCAATGGTTGTACAATCACTACATACGCGAATCGAATCGGTTAGAGAGAAACTAACTCTTGTGTCTTGCTGCTGATGTGGCGATTTCATGTTGGTTTGTTGATTTCTTCATGTCGTGTTGTATTTAATTAATCGTATCAATCGAGGCAACGTAAAAGTAAAAGGGAGAGATGCTTCCGATTTATTATTAATATTATTGAAGATTGACGTGATCGTGATGGGAATGCAGGAAGAGAGGTGAACAACTCCATCAGTTGTCACCGCCTTCCTGTTGTTCATCGCCATCTCCTTGTGTGTCAGACGTCCAGAGCTGCATGTCGAACAAGAGATTGAGTTAATGCCGAAAATGATCATCGATGTCGCATCTCACCGTCAGATTATCTCTGAGCAGCTGCATTATGAGCGTCGAGTCTTTATAGGAATCTTCGTTTAGCGTGTCCAATTCGGCGATCGCGTCATCGAAAGCCTATTGACAAGAAGAAGAGCGGATCAGATCGATCAAGTGTCACCGGCATCGCAGTGATTCTTATCGATTCACTGGCTGGGCAAAGAGAAAGCAAAAAGGTGAGGCGAGCAAGGAGCGAGAGTGACCTAATGGAGTGGTTAGTCGTTTGCGCGAGTCGATTGAATAGTTACAAGAAACGGTCACCACTGTTAATGATGTTGCTGTTATGCGAGTCAAGCAGGTCACTCAATCTCTGTGTGAGACGGCGAGTCGTAATCGGTGAACCAATGAGTATCGATCGATCGATCGACAGAAGTCATTAATTCACCATTAATTTCACCGGTGACCATTACCTGCTTCGCCAAGTGACACGCTCGATCAGGTGCGTTAAGTATCTCGTAATAGAATACAGAGAAGTTGAGGGCGAGACCCAACCGAATGGGGTGAGTTGGTTGCATTTTGCTTTTGCTCATGTCGAAGGCCTCCTGGTAAGCCTTCTGCGAATCATCAACCACTCCTTTAGTGTCACCGAGCAAGAGCAGAGACACATCGAGCATTTAGAGTAGAGGGGTAGAGGAAGGGAAGAGAGAAGAGAAAAAACGTCCATCAGTAAGCGTGATGCAGACAATTACCTGTTTCGCGAGTTGACAAGCTTTGTCTGGAGAATTAAGGATCTCATAATAAAAGACAGAAAAGTTGAGTGCGAGACCCAATCGAATCGGATGCGTTGGTTGCATTTTGCTTTTACTGATATCGAACGCTTCTTGGTATGCTTTTTGTGATTCTTGAACGACATCTAAACACACAACACGTTACTTGCTGTTCAGAGTCAATGTCAACACAGCAGAAGATGCAAAGTCAACTCATCGTGTGATCGACCTGTCAACGAACGACAGCCGGTGGTGAGACAACTCGACGGACTGTGATCGTGACAGGCAGAATGCACATGGCCGAAACACGACCGACTGCGTCTCACCAACCGGGTCGACTCGACGATGATCAGTCACCAATCAATCCATCAAGAATTGACGTACCATTTCTTTGATCTCCGGTGGCAACCTCGGCGAGATACCGATAATAATCACCCTTCATCTTCAGGTAGAACACTTTGCTTTCGGCGTTGCTCGCTTTCGGGATCAAGAACTTGTCTAACAGACCCTATGGGTGAACCAGACACAGGAAGATCAGTCAGGAACAGAACCGCATGGGAGACGAAGGCGCGTTGATGACCCGATCAGCGATCAGGACGCGATACGCACCAGGACGTCATAGCAAATCTCCCTCAGCTCCTTCTCGACCTTTTCCCGGTACTCCTTGGCCATCTGCTGCTTGCGTTCGCTTCCTTCGGTCTTCTGCTCGATGCTGCTGATGACACGCCAGGAGCTTCTCCGGGCACCGACAACGTTCTTGTAGGCGACCGAAAGCAGGTTTCGCTCCTCGTTACTGAGCTCGACCCCGGTCTCGGTCACCTGCTTCATGGCCGCAGCCATATCGTCGTACCGTTCGGCCTGTTCGGCCAGCTTGGCCCGTTGCACAAGTTCGTCCTTGTCCATGGCAATGATGTCGTCAAATCGACGGTGCTCAGGTGGCGAATAGAGGTGAGAATTGGTGGCGAATAGAGTCGCGTCGGATTCGAGATCCTGGAACGAGGACGAGAAAAAGTCACGTTGAAAACGATTGATGGAGCAGGAATTAGCGGTGGTTTCCGTCGAATTGGAATTGGGCACAGCTCGAGGCTCCCTCTGCTCAGTCCCTCCAAAATGGCTGACACGCCAAGCGGCGAATGGCAGTGGATGAGTGCAACACCCAGCACCACACCGACGCGAGACGACCAGTCCACCGGAGGCTCCCCGCGAGCCCTCATCGGTGTGCACACGGCACCAGGCCAGCCACTTACCGGTATTGCAAAATTGGTAGGAAAATGCAGATGAAAGTATCTCGACCGGTCAGAAAGTGGAGCGATGATGAGCTTCGAGCAAAACTGGCAAAACTGAAACTGAAAATTTCGCACAACTGCGCATGCACGACCCGAGAGTGACGTCACGTGACGTACAAGCATCGTCATGGCAACACGAAACTGATGGCCGAACTGAGCGACATCACCAACGAAACGACGACGTCCACGCGGTCGCCCGGCGAGGAGAACAATTATGCCTAATTCCAAGAGAAATCGACCCGGTCTGTCATCATCTTCGCTTGTCCACAATCAGAGCACTCATTAATTCTGCTTCATTTGTAACTACAGTTTCATTGACGAGGACTCGCAAGAAAGGATCCCAGTTGAAGTGGCATTCAATCGATGAGGTATGACACTACTAATGGAATCACTGCATGACTATTTAAGTAATCTAAGTAGTCCGATCCAACGCATGTGGTCATTTTTTGCTCTCGATCGTAGCAGGTGCGTGCGTGTTGCGATGAGTACGATCGTATCTTCATCTTTTCGGTGCTCAATATGCGCAACCAGAAACTGAAAGATGTGCGACAAGAGTGGAAAGCAGACAGCAGGTTGGTACACCAACATCAAATATTTCTCCCTTAATTAGTTATCGATCTGCTGTAATTACAGATTCTTTTTCGGCAAGAACAAAGTTATGTCTCATGTACTGGGCCGATCGCGTGAAAGCGAGTACAGAGAAAATTTGCATGAAGTGTCCCATCGACTTCGTGGACAGCGAGGACTGCTATTCACCAATCGAGACACACAACAAGTATTGAGGTGAGCGCTTTGTACCTGTTTCCTCTTATGTACAGACCGTACCTCACGATTAGTTCTCAGCGAATCGAGCAGGATCGAAAGTTTCGATTCGAAACCGAGCGAGTGCAATGAATGAAAATGCAATGAATGAGTTGTTAGTTGATTGTGTGCAAGAAAGAGAGTACATGACGAGTTAGCATCATCATGCGAATTGCGTCAATACCGAAAACGAAGAGGTGTCTTCGTGCGTGTTTGCATCTGAATCGGCAAATGCTGTTCAAATTCATTTTCTAAATGCTTTTTCGTTGTCTTACATTAACTGTCTGTGTTTCTGCACTTTTAAAGCGACGTCATTCGCATTATTCGCTTAAACCAGTAGGATTATTTCTCGCATTGCCTTGCACCATTTTTGTCCATCTCGTATCTTGGACGTCATCAGTGACATCATTTGTATTGCAATTTATTCATCCACGCGCTTGTATATGTATTTCGTGAAAATGCTTTTCGTGTTTCGTGTCTTTGTGCATTTTCGACCAGCGAATCTATTCTGGCAGTAGCTTTATGTAGATAGATTCTTTCCTTGTGCTCTACTATACCTGGTTTGGCGACAGTGAAATATGAGTGAAATATGATGCGGCGTCGAGCTATTCATTTTATGCGCGCCAGTCCACACTCTTGCGCTCTTCTTCATCAATATGCACAAACACAAAACTACGTTCTACTTACAACAATTGGCAATGATTACGCATGTTAGTTGCATGATTATTTTTATCAAATTTCTTCACGCTTCATTTTCAGACATCCGATGCGCTCGTGGTATTTATAGCAGCATGTATTGGAGCTAATTTTGTCATTATTTGCCGACTAGCGTTTCCTTCACGGTGCAGGAAACAAGAGAAATGATTGATGTTGATGATGGCAGAGCATGTGGATTTTGTGTCCTGCTTTCCGTTACATCTTCGATTCACCCAGGCTCATCAATTCGGTGACTATTAAAATTGAATCTGTCGTGTATTAGTATTCTGTGCGAGTTGTGCACAATGCACATTGTTATTCACATCCACCCGTCAGAATTCGGAATTCGATCGGTCATTAGAACTTTCCGAATTGACACTACTCATTTCATATTTTTTACTGCTGTCCGTATGTCTTGCGATCTACTCGTTTCAACAGCGTTGATCGATGCTAGAATGTGACGCAATGAAGCTATATTCCGCAATGAGACTATTATTTTGTTCGGTTATGAATGGACCCGTGCTTTCTGCTATTATGAGATGTAAATGAACATTTATCTGGCTTCCTATATTGATCAATGATATTTTGTGTAATCATAGATGGTTTGATTCGTACAGCGATGTTGATTACGCAAGGTCCGGCAATGTTGTGAAGGACACGATCGTTCTGGACAAAGGGCCACTCAAATTTCCGCATTCGCTCGAACCGCATCTGCGACAACTTGGTTTGCCTACCTCTCTTCACAAAGGATGCATCACATTAATTAAAGATCATCAAGTGTGCCGTGAAGGCGATGTGTTGACCCCGGAACAAGCCCGCATTCTGGTAAGTCGAGAGCCGTGGGGTCTTGTTTGGTATGAAGTAATTTTTTTTGTAGAAATTGTTTGATCATCAGATGGCTAAGTTCAAAGTGACAATCGAATTCGTGTGGAACAGGGATGGCAAATTCGAAGAGTTTGTCAAGTGTGATCACACCTTGTCTGATGATGATGAAGGAGTTCAGGCGAAGAAAACAAAACGCAAATCGAAACAGCCACCGAAGAAGCGTATTAAGAAGACCATGAAGCAAAGTGCAAGGAATGTGGACGAGGACGAAGGTGACGATGATGATGATGATGATGATGATGATGATGATGACGACGACGACAACGATAATGCCGAAATGGACGTGACTGATTCCGACGACAGTGAGTGACGATAATTACTGTTTTTGCTTGCTTTAATTAAGCGTGTCGCTGTATCAATAAAGTAACCTGTTTTCATGGATTCACTTTTCAGTTATGAAATATGCGTTGCGCTTACTCGATTGATGCAGTCTCGATGGCGATAAAGCACGTCGATGTTTTAATGATGATCTGAAGTAGCTTGTTTGCTATGAGAAGCTCTCAAGTCGACTGAACAGTGTCGTCTCCTCGGCAACAGGCACGATTGAAATTGCTAATGCAAATATTAGCGCGCTGTCGGTCTATTTATTCTCAAACGAGATCACCTTTACTACGCTCATCACATCGCATCATCTCTACTCATTTCTATGTTAGCTCCGATTCTCCATGTTACTTATATTTAATTATCCTCCCGAACGTTACACGACAATGACTGAGGCACGATCACTAAGCATATTGCACTTATTCACTTGCCGACTCTCGACAAACGAATCCAGGAAAGAGAACTCTTGATTAGGATCTGTTCGTTTCTGAATGTCAAAAATGCAACCTGAAACAAGACAGAGAGAGCAGCCTGTAAGTGAAACGCGGAACAGAATGTGCATGTTGGAATGTACCTAGACAAGTTTCGTGAATTAAGATCGACGTGATTGTTATTGTGATGGCTGTGTCTACACACGTAGCTAGCTAAGTAACCATACAAACCTTTGAATCCGGTGTGCTTTTGAATGGGAAGATGTTGCGCTGGATGCGGATGTCCACCTGTAGAGAATGTGCACGTCGGAATATAATAGCAGATGACAACTTGCGTAATCAAATCGATGATTGTGAGTTGTGACCTCTGAGAACACAGGTACCAACACAGGTACTTACCGAGATAGATTAAAGGTGCGACGCTGAGTGATCGATAAGCGCCCGGTACGCGACCGATAGACTTCAGCTTATCCGCTATCAGCCAGACATTCTGATTGTGGTAACCGATTCGGATCGAATGTATTGTGATATTGCGATCCAGTTTGAAAGGTGTCGTTAACGATTTCATGCCTACATTAATTCGAATGAACTGGTGTGATATTACTAGGTTGTTTACCCCCCCCCCTCCTTACCGTGTCCGAGATCAATGCGAAAAACGATGAATCCGAAGTGAAGCGATACACTCAAAAAATCGCTTCTTACCGGAGCGAAATTGATCAAATCGTTCTGGCCTATATAAACGATTAGAGCGTACTTTTGTTGATGCAACGCGTCGCTCGCAATATGAAATTGCAACTCGAAGTGTTGATCGATTTTCGGCAAAGAAGCAATCAGGGAAGAACGCCCGTCAAACGATGCGGCATCTTTATGAATGTCTAGTAAAAAACGACAAAATTTTCCTTAAATGAATACTTGTTGATTCTTAAGCACTGATTGATCGATATTGGTTTTTCTCACCGAACTCGCAGTTGGTTCCGAACCACCGTTCTTCACATAAACAAAAAAAGCTGCGTGCGTCCAGTATACATGTTCCGTTATTTCGGCAAACATCGTCCACACATGTTACCTCTTCACAGAAATGACCTCGATAACCCAGTTGACAGAAACACGTCCATTCTTCTTCTTTCTGGTGACACCAACCGTCGTTTCGACAAGGACGATGCGTGCAAATTTCATTCGCATGGCATTCGGTCAGGTCTTTGACAAGGAGGGCAGCGCTCGGGAAGATCTCATCGTCATTAATGAAGACGTCTTTGATGCAACCTGTAAATGGATATTGGGCTGCTGGTATCGGGTTTGTCTCTGACATTCTTCCGAAGTGTAGCTTCTCGAATGTGAGATCTGTTTGCAACGAACGCAATTCCTGTGAGCCGAACACGACGTGGCTTCCGTTCAGGCTCATCTGTGATTGGCATCGCTGTCTGTCTGAGCTGATCCACAAGTGTAAGTGGATATAATTGTAATAGCCGTGATCAACTCTCAAATCGCTCTCGATGAGAATGGTTTCCTGCTTTCCACAACTGAAATAGTATTTCAGCTTCGACGTGTCGATAAGAGTTAGGAAATGGAAGTTGCCTGATTTTTCAGTAGCGTATAAAATAAGTGCAAATTCGCTGCGCGTCTTGAAACTGAATTTGATCGACAGCGTTTTTCGTCGCGTCGAAGTTATCTTGTGGACCAGGTACGAAGATTTTCCATTAAAGTAAGGAATAAATAGCTTTGGCGCTTCCCGTCGTGGTTCAACAGTTGGCAGTGGCGAAGTCGGCGGAACAATTGAAGTTGGCTCAGGAATCAAAGTCACTGTCGACAATAGCATATCGTCTGGCAGTTT
>JAGGCA010001205.1:50827-66031 GCA_022876805.1 Osperalycus tenerphagus | reverse complement strand
GGCAGTGTGGTGTCAGGCAGTGTGGTGTCAGGCAGTGTTTCTCTTGGCATTGTAGTAGTGGTGGGCTCAACGCAGTGTGACGTCTGTTCTGGATTGGAACAGTTGTATTGGCAGTTATGACCAGCGAAGCCGTCCGCACACTGGCAAGTGAAGCTGTCGATACCATCGATGCATGTGCCGTTGTTCAGGCAAATGTTTTCGGGAATGCATTCGTTGTAATGCTGTTCACAAAATGAGCCCCCATAGTCAGGCACGCAGTAACACGTCGAATGAGTTGGACGTTCCTCGATATTCACGAAACTGATATTGTGAGAGGCAAGTGAGTGATCGCTGGAGTTGTAGGTCAAGCAAATACCACCGTTCTTGCAAATATTTTGACGACATTCAAATTGCTCTTTCTCACATTGTTTTCCCGCCCATCCTGAAGCAAAACTTGGATGAGTATTCATATGTAACTGCTTGCCAAATATCTGGCGTCACTTACCGAAGGGACAAACGCACTCAAAGTCTCCAACTTTCTGTTGGCAAATACCATTGTTCAAGCAAGGCGACGACTGGCACTCGTCGATATCAATTTCGCACTTGGGTCCAGTAAAGCCAGATGTGCATCTGCACGTGTACGACAATCCCGGACCATCGACACAACTTCCGCCGTTAAGACAGTGTGGCGTTTGAAGAGTGATATTGCACACACTGATATCAACTTCGCACCGAGTTCCGATAAATCCAGGCGAACATATACAAACGTAATGATTGAGCCGATCTACGCAAGTTGCGGCATTCAGACACGGGTTCGATACACATTCATTAATTTCCGATTCACAACGCCTCCCTTGAGACAGAAGAAGAAAAGCAAACAACTTATTCACGGCACACATGTATACATTACGGCGTATGTAAATAAGTACGTAAGAGACACTCACCTGTATATCCCGCCGGACAAATGCACTCGACATCAGCCACTCTGTCAACACAGATCGATCCTTGGCGGCACGGATTCGACCTACACTCATCGTAATTTGTCGAACAGTTCATTCCCGTGTAACCGTTGTTGCAGAAGCATTTATAACCGGATGCTTCCCAAGAGCTAACGATGCACATGCCGTGAATGCACGGATTCGATTCGCACGGTGCTAAGCTCGATGACTGGGACTGAAAATGGGGCTGGTTTTCGGATGAGGCCAGAACACAACAACAAATAACAACAAAAATTACTGTTCTTCGTAAAATATGCAAAATGGTGATCATTGTAACGACCACTGTAGTTTAATCACAACGGAAGCTAAACACTCGACGAGTGGCGAAACAGCATCTAAATAATGGATTACTCGCTCACTGACCACAGTCATTCGGAATAATCGCTACTATGGCAATATTGATCTGAGAGGAGTAACAACAAAAACAAGAGTGAGAGGTTGCAGGCCTAAGCCGGTGACAAACTCGCTGCAAAATGATATTACATCACTTTGGTGTTCGTTGTCATGATGAAATGTTTGCATTCCTTTTCCGTGGTGAGCAATTTTCGGGAAGTAAATCGCGTGATGACGATTGATGATGATGATAATGATTCAGCTGCCCGTCATGCCATTCTAAATTGCTTGCGAAATTATTGGATTCCTGCTAGCGATTGTAAATATGTGCTGCTTTGAAAATAGCAAGGACACGACGAAGTATCAGTGAACAGTCTTTATGCAAACATCACTTTATGCCTTTAAAAAAATAATAATTGATATCCAATTAACTGAGCATACCACATACCGAAGCTGAAACCGTAGCAACACCAATATTTGAGGTTGCTATGTCCTGATATTTCGAGACAGAATCTCGTAATCAGCAATCTGATTAAACTTGCTGGGCGATGATCTGTCGACGTGCAACCGACATCGTTTCACGTAGAAGTTGATGGCGTGTTCGTTTTCCTTGAACACCGTCAGCATCAGTTTGTCCATCTTGAACCGCTCGCCGATCGCGTTCACCACGTCTATCAGCCACCCGCCGATTCCACGTCGTTGCCATCGGTCATCCACTTGAAGTTCGTACACGTAAATGGCAGCTTCCTTCTCGTCAGCACCAGCTAGAAAGAATGACACCGAAAGTTAATCAAATACATCGCTCTACGTAATTTATCTCCTCGGCAATATTCCATAATCGATAATTCTTTATAAGTTTAATCTTACACTCGAACCGGAAATTGATGAAAGCTACCATCTCGTCGCGTCTCGTCTCCTTTGCCACCAGGAATCGTGACGCGTCATCTCTGAATTGGATATACTTGTCGTGTCTCTTCCATCCCCACGAGCTGTTCTCATACATAGATTTCACGTTGTGCTCGGTCAGATCCAACATGGACGTGAGTTGTTCGTCGACGACCTCCGACGACGAGCAACACGACAGATGTAAGTGAACTTGATCTTCGTCGTTCTCGCGATCCCGGCATACGAAGCGACGAAGAGCAGCATCGATTTCGAGCAGACCATTCGGACAGTCATTGGCCGTCCTGATGAGCAATTGCTTTAATGACGGACAAGGTTTTCGCCACGAGACTGACCGCGTCTTCTTCCTGGACTGGCGACCAAATTTAAGCGACATGTTCAAATCACGTGCATCGAGCGCGGTCTATTCGATGACCATGTCTGATGACTAGTTTAGCTGCATTGTGGTTTTAATAGGTTCAAGTTTCATACAAAAGTTTGAGCAAGATAGACAAAAAATTAAAATCGTATCGTTTCTTCTCGTTATGTAGAGTCAGGTGTAGTGCGGTTAATCACAATCACAATTCGTTATACGGTAAAATCAGTTCTGAGTGATCACTCGGCTGATTTTCATCTTCCCTGATTTCGATCACACATTTCGAGGTGATGAATGACTAGATGAACGTCGTCGCAGAAGAGACTCATTTTCTGAAGTATTGCACAAATCGTCTGGCAAGTAGTTTCGAGATTTTTCTTGCCAAGTTTTTCGCCACGCGATGTACACAATCATTGCGAGTAACTATGAAGAGACGCAACTGATAAGCACTGCTTTGAAGAGGACAATTCGTTGGGGTCACTCACCAGAAGTAGATCGATCACTAACAAAACATAAGTGCTATGACGATAACCGAAATGCTCGAGAAGTACACCTCCAAGTGATGGTCCAATAAATGCACTAATAGCGAGACAACGATAATGATAATTGGTGATTGAATCTCGTCACTCGAAGAATTAGGGATTCTTACCCGATTGAACATGCGGAGAAAAACATTGCTGATACCAGTCCGTAGGTTGCCATGTCATCAGGAAAACCACGTCGTTTGATAGTGTCATGGAGCGCGCTGACGAAGGCAGACACCAATTTTGCACTGGTGCCCAGGCCGATGAACACAAGGGAGACGATCACTATCCATAGACATCTGTAAAGAACACCTATATCAGAGAAGAGATCAAACTAGAGTCGGTTATCAATAAGTTACGAGTCGATGTCGAAGATTGGCAGAGGACCAATAAATAGGAATCCAATTAAGCAAAGTGCGCAGCCAATTGCACTGATTATTTTCGGATCGCACTGTAAATAGAGAAAATCGGTAATCGAGGATAATGAATGTGTTGATCTGTGAGAAAAAGACGTACTCCTTTATCGCAGACGCGGCCCCAGAATGGAGTAGTGAATGCATAAATAGCACCCGTTATGATGAAGATAAATCCGGTTGAGACGATGCTGATATCAAATTGGCGCAAATGAGGCTCGAGAGTGGCGGCATTAAAACCGATAAAGTTAAGTGATGTGGCGATGGCGAGTGCGTCCAGGATGACACTCCAATCGGAGATAAACTTTATCATATCGCCCGATTGACAATGCTCCGATACGTTTCCTGATCAATGAATTCGCTAAATTAATTATTGTGGAATGAATTACGCAACGATAAGCGATTACCAGATTTTGGCATGATGAAGAAAGTGACCGCTCCTCCGAGAAGGAGAAACGACCCGAGGATGGCGAACGGCAATAAATAACCCCCGATACTGTATCTGAAACAGAAATCGTAATGAGCGGTATCGTTCATATCTAGGTAGATAAAAGTAAATAAATACGAAACTTACAATGAACTTCCTACTGTGGGACCGACGATCAGACCGAATCCAAAAGCAGTTTCCAGAAGTGACTATTGCATGAGAAGTCATCGAGAATATGAGATAACACAGTTTATAATTCAATGTAAACATTGAGCAATAAATTGTTGCTCACAAAAGTGGTTGCAACCCGATCCGGGAACTCGGCGGCCATCGCCGTGTAGCTCGCGGTCATAAAACACGCGGCACCGATACCTTCGATGATGCGAATTAAAAACGCCAAATTGATGAACATTGAGCCGGTAGGAACGTGATCAAGAACACCGAAGAGTATGGTGCTGGTTCCAGCTAGGAACAATCCGGACTCGACGAGAAAATTCGGCGATACCCATGCAACCTAAACATAAACCGGACATATATCGGTGCACTTGTCAGTTGTGACACTGTCGTTGAGTGTTTACCAGTTTTCCGAAAACCGGTGAAGTAGCGCAAATGGCAAGTTCGTAGATGCCAAACACCAAACCATACTAACCGATATCGGATGAGACAAAGAAATGGCATTAAATTGTCGACACTCTTGCGTGTTCCGTTAAATAAGGGCACTTTGAGTAAAATTTTCAATTATTCACCTCGGTCGGCGTGGCTCCTGAAACGGAAAACATCAGATTTTGATATTTTGATCTCCCTTCAAATTCGTGACCATAATAATTTCGATGATTTCTGATTGCGCTTACCTTTCCTCTCAGCCTCTTGCGGAAAGAAAGGCGCTTGCAGGGACACGCACGCGGCTACCCAAAAGTTACCGTACGCGAATGTCAACAGCACCAGGAGTTGGCGAGGGGTCAACTTGCGGGCCATGGTGACAGCGGCAGAGCACGAGTCCAGGAAATCGGACGGAGGAGACATCGCACATCGGTAGTACTGCTGATTTGCTAGCTCTGCGTCTTCAACACAATCTTGCGACGATTAACCGATTAACAGACCCCAGACAAAAGTCAAAAAGTGTCGTCGGTGACGTTTCGTACAGTCAATCTGCACATGATCCGTGAGTTATTTTCTCATCTCATCTTAATATTTGGACAAACCGATAAAACCTTTATCAGTAGTACTGGGATGTCATTCAGCGGGTGATTCCTAACGGTCGAAGCGCGAACTGATCATGAGTGCTGTCCCAATTGTATTGAGTAGAATTTGGCCATCACGTGCAAAATTTCATTTCTCTTCGTCCGCTCCAATAAAAACTAATTTTGATCGTTACTCTTACGTACAGAATACGATAAGACGTAAGCCATCTTTTTCGTACTCATTGGTATCGTATGAATGCGTCGACACTTCATCATGGAGTTAATGCGCATATCTTTACGTCTCTTGCTCTATTAATTGTTCACAACGCCAGGAGACTAACAGTGGCAGGTGGAGATCGAAATATTTCTAAAGTTTTCAATCAAAGTAGCTGGAATTCATTGGTTGTGAATTATGAGCCACAATTAATTCGTGTTCCGCATTCTCCGAGCCATTGCGATATTCGTTGAAGTTTTCGGAACTCATTCCTTCTGAATGGGTTCCTTTATTTCAGCCTTTATTTCAGTCTTAAGAGTTTGTGATTTTCCGGTAGAGTTTCGTTGAGCTGAACTCGAGTTATTTCGTATTGTATCATAAAACGAAGACAAGCTCAGGTTGCATACGCGTTACTAATTCTAGTGACATGCGACATGTGTTCTTCTCTGTTCAATCGTGATTTACATCGATGAATTCCTAATGATTCTGACCTTGATTTCATCAATGAACACGAAAATTCTCACGCATCTCGACATTTCACATGACATTTCACAAGACGGCGTGTCGTCTCAATTCCTCGATTATCAGCAAGGAGGAAATGACTCAGAGACTAGAATTGTGCTCTCGTCGTGATTCAAGACGGATCCTCGACATTTTCGTGAACCGTATCGTAAGCGCAACAATAAGTCCGTGAAAAGTCGCCAAAACGTTTCAAGTTGCCGCTGATAGAATTTGCAAGAAAATTGTGTGAGTTGGTCAGCAAATGTTTAAAAATGGTGTCTGACATGCATGAGTAAGCTAGGGTTTGGGCACTGTAATTATGGAAATACGCAAGACAATACAGACATGTAATCTGGACGATTATAATGAGTCAATTTGGACATGTTGGTCGCGGTTGGCGAAATATTTCCTTACGCATCTCATATTTGAATAGCGTGTCCAAGGTGCAGTTTTGATGCCTCACACAGGCTCTCGGTTGGCTTCCACAGTCTGTAGGGGTGAACTGGGTGAGTGATACGAAGATATTTGACTTACATATCAAGTTCGATGAAATCTAAAAAGAGAGCTAAGTAAAGTTCTACAGCGAGAAGAAACTCGTGAATACGAATTCTGACTACATCAGATTAATTAATGTAATGAAGCGTGTTGCGTCTCTTCAGCGTTGTCTTGTCGAGCACTTCTAATATGCCTCGTTGCGCTGCAATTAATGCGGCACTCGACTTTTTCTTCACCAAATTATTATAATAATTTTTTTTCATTAGCGCACCCCTTAAACTGAAATTCACTCAATTACTGTCCTCGTTCTAGTTAATTTACATTCGACGACAATCAGTCAGTGATTCGCGACTCTCCGACTTGTTTCTTTTGTCGAGCATCGATTGTAAGTGAATGTAGTGAAATTCTGTCTTAACCGATCGGAAATCACGCAATATATTAATGATGGAACAGTTAACAGTTTCGACCTGCCGAAAAGATCATTGCGGTATTGTCCCGCTGTCAACATGCTACGCATTTGTTTAGCCATCGCCTTAGCCATTCTATTTAATGGATAAAAATAGTCATCTTTTAGACACGTATGTCAACGTGTAGGTCATACTCTCAGTTTCGGTTCAATTTCTTTTCACGGAGAACGTCAATCCCCTTATTGATTTGAACACATTTTCAAATCATAATTAGATAATCGCAATAATGGAGTCTAGCACGATACACGAAGATCTTCGGCTCTGATCGGTTGCTCAGGTAGTCCAGAAAGAAAGAATCTATCACACTTTGAGATTATAATGGCCGTTGAGCTGTACATTAGCGAATTTAGGAAAAATAATGCCCAAACATTTACTGGAGTGTGCTCTACGATTAGTCGGACACGTGAACACAATGCATAGTCGCAATTTGCAAGCTCGTTAGAGTATCATCAGCGAAACCATAAACAATTCCGCGGCACTGATCTCAATTTTGAATGCTTCATGCTAGCAACTAACCGCATGTCGTAGATGATGTCAAAAGCATGGCGACGTTTCTTCGCCCTTGTGCCTTCTGGAGCATTTCGATGCATCGCACAGTTGCACGGCTCTTTCTCTCTATTCTGTGAAAAAGTCTTTGACGAGACCGATAAGAAGCGCGCGTTGCCACCTTTTCTCTAAGATGTTACGGTCGAACAATTTCGTCGCTCCCATCATTCTACTTTAACTGTTTCGAGCCGCCGGTCGTCACCTCATTCTGGTTGCTGTGCCTCGGGCCGACAGACCGCTATCACCGTGATTGTTTAATTCACAAGTGATTTGCATACTGCTCGGTTCTGACATAATGTGACCATTGAGCCCGTCAGGTAGTTTTTCAGACTTCCATATGTAAACTCCAGCATGGGCTCTCAGTCTAAGTGCGACCACTAAGGTCGAAAGATCGCTAACATCATCTTCCAGTTTGGCGGTAAAAGTTACTGATTTACCGATCTCAGCTATTGAAGATGGTGAAATGGAATCAATCGAAGGCACTTGTCCTGCTGAGCTGTTCATTTCTGTGCCACAGTGTCGTCATGTGGCCATTCCCGCCGCCGTCGCCCGTTCACCATCCCGTCCCGCAAGAATTGTGGGGAGAAGAACAAGGACATTACTTGAAGTTGCCCCAGGCAGGAGACCATTCAATCAGTGAACCTGTACTTGTGCCCATCCATCCTATGGTCTTTAGCGAACCGTATGAGGCAATCTCGTTCGATAACGATCATGATGATGATTATGAAATTAACCGAAAAGTTCGCGAAGCATTCTACAAAAGGCTTGCCTCAATAAGAGCCCAGCAACAGAACTCGCAAGCAGTTGCGAGCATATTTAAACAGAAGAATGTCACCCCTTTTGGTTCGTCGACATTTTACCCAGGTGGTAGTCCAAAAGGTAAGCTAAGTGTGCGAGTGCCCACGGGTTTGAAATCGAAACCGATGTTGAATTCGCGTGCCAGAAGCGCGAATCGTGACCGCGATGACAGAGTGAATGACAGTAACCCGACAGTCGATAGTGAGATGGCAGCGAAGACCAAGTGGGATGATGATCTAACTTCTCGTGCCCCGAGCATGGAAGCGCCATCGGAAAATATACCGCCGCCAAAGATACCGATCGAGATCGCGAGCTACGCGATGCAAGACCGCGATGGAAGACTGACAGCCGTCACTGAAATGTTGTATGACATCGAAGGCATGAATCCGTTCACCAACCCGACATCACCACCGTTCATCGCACCGTTCCTGCCATCAGCGACAGACGATGACAGAGACGAGAGACTTTTCGTCACTGACGAACCACGAACTGCACTTGACAGCGATATGAATGTCCGGGAACTGAAACTGAGTTCTTTTGGAATGACAGGCATGCCGACAACGACGACCGCCACATCCCGCTTATCGGGCAACATTATGAACGTATCACCGTGGCATAAGGACGGCCTCCTGCCAACGTCTGCGCCAGAACTTATGTCGCCATCCGCAGAATTCAAGATGCGGACGGACTCCGTAGTCCATAGTAGTCCAAAGATTCAGAAGACGCGAAAGAGACTAATGTCCAGCGACACTCCAATCAAACCGACAGGTGTTGGTAGTTTAGAGGAGGAAGAGGAAGACGGCTTGAGTGCGGCCGCCATCGCCGGTATCGTGATCGCATCACTAGTCTCGGTTTTGCTCATTGCCGGTATGACGACAGATGTACAAGTTGTTGTCGGAAGTTCGAGTAAATAATCACTTCTCATCTTAGGTTTTGCGTTGTTCATAACTTATAAAACGCCACTTCCCACGTCAACATTGAGGGTGAGTATATTGGCGCTCGTTTTCGTCCTGGTCGATTTAAAAGATATCACCTGTGTCGTCAATATAGTTCGGGTGTCGGCTGATGTGTTTTATTAAGAATATAATTTTTTCAACATTGCAGAGACTGCGACGAAAGAAAGTAGCAACCCAGTCACCGCCGGCAGTGGCCATACCGAATGGCGCCTACATGGAAAGACCAGTGCCCGGTTGTGCGATTCACGGACACCGGGTAAGAAAGTGCGCAATGATCTGATTCGCGGTCGCCTCGGTTTTTCTTTTCACGCTAAAGTATCACACTTGCTCACTCGTGAATACCTGTTTGGCATATTTTCTAAGGGTTATCGATGGCAACCGAAGCGGACTCGCCACCATTCCCAGCCGGGCAATAGATAGATGGCTTTCTAATTTGTTCACGATTCTTCTGTTGGCGTGCTAAAAGATGCAAGAGTTGAAGCGAATCACGCTCGCCACAACCCTCCAGCTTGTTTGGTCGGTCGCCTCGAACAATGGATTTGGTTAAATACCGAACATGCTTTTTGCCGTCGATTCGACAGCGGTCACCATTCACGGTCATTCCGCATCAATTCATCGTCATGCATGTACTTATCTCCTTGTCTAAAACGATTCATTTATGTTACATACTTTTTAGGGACTTTTGTAGTTTCGCGACACGATTTTGCTTTCTAATCAATTCGATTCTTGTGCAGTTCAACCTCAGTATTTGATTGTCATTATCGCAGCGAATTGCAGTGTGAATAAAAGCAAAAAGAGTAGTAAAAAGAAGACATTCTTCAGTTGTTATCAGGCTATCAGTCATGATCACTCGCGAAGCTCATTCTTTATAGATTTTAAAGTTCAAAGTTCTTCGAAGCAGCTTCGAGATACACCTTACGAGCTGGATGATCATCAGCAGGGCGATTGATTGGCGTCCAGACAGGCTCACCAATAAACAATCTCATAGCCTTGATGTAGTTCTGTAATTAAATAGAGTACCTGTAATTCTGTATCGAGGCGAATGAATTACAAGCTTGACTAATTCTTACGTTCTTGTCGAGTGTGAACCGATGATAAATTCCCGGTGGAAGCACAAGCAAATCACCCTTCTCGACTTTGATTCTGATCCAGGCATCGTTGTCATTGTCTCTGACGTCAAAAAATCCAGACCCGTCCAGAATAAACCTGATCTCTTCATCTGCATGCAAGTGCTCTCGATAAAAGGTCATCAACTTCTCAGAGTAAGTGTCACCCAACTTTTCCGGTGAGCATTCGAGCACGTCTTAAATGATTTCAGAGAACACAACTTCAACTCTGTGTATTAGATACTGACAGATACCATCGAATTACCATCGTACGTGTATCCGCGTTCAGCGCGGATTTTCGCCAGTTTCCCTTCCTGTTCGTAGTTTTCTGCGTCGAGCTGTCAGGAACAAGTAGCAGAGAGTGAATTTGGACAATTTAAGATAATGGTCGGCGCAACCAGAGCACACCTTCCAATGCAAAACGCCTGTCTTGATACGCAGTTCTTCGATGTCGATGTACTCAGGTGGGTCCCGATGGTGATCTGAGCGCTGATCTTCGTCGCTTCCATCCATGTACCATGCCGACACCATCTCTGATATTTGTTCAATCAATCTGTAGCAAATATTAGCAACGAAATGTCACTTAACTGAGCTAAGTTAACTAATTAGTATCGTTATCTGTATATTCCATAAATTTCTTAAAACTTCAATCAGTGCGACATCTGTGTGCGAAACCATACCGGTACTGGTACATGCTGATAACCGCGACATTGATGGTCTACTGCCGATCACCTTCCCGAACCACGAAAAACCGGCCCCTGCTGGTATTGTTTCCTGAGTAGACCAGACATGAAGCGAGTGAACGAGATCGAGGTGTCATCGGCCGTTAATCGATACTTAAGACGACGGAACGTACCGGTAGGTTATCGACGGTGAACATTGCCAATTCACTCTCTTCGTCGTCTGTCATTCGGAAGACTGGCACCACTGACAAAGCACCACTGGCACCATCGAAGAGCTCGTCGATTGGCGAATCGCTGACCATGATGCACGTTGATCAGAACGGCAGTGACAACGATTCGGTAACTGGTGGCACGACGACCAGCGGCCAAGAGTCGACCCCACTGTTCGATGAGTCCTTCGACAGTCTCATCTCATTCGTCAGCGAGTCACCAGAAGCGTACAAGTCCGACTTAACTCGAGCCACGTTCGTGCTCTACGTGCACGCATTCATCGATCTGATTGAAATGCATCAACGAACTAAGGGTGAGTGAACGGCGATCATGGTGTTCGGTAATTAAATTACATAATTTACCATTCTCGTAGCCAAGAAGTATTTTGTCAAGCACTCTCTACTGTTCAGTTCGCGTCCAGATCTCAAGCCGTATGTTGTCCAAATGAGCGATTTACTCACTTCGCATCGCGCGTCCAAGAATTTAGGCTTGCAAGAATTTAAGAGTAACAAGTTTCAAGTTAGTATTACCAACGAGTGTCTTGAATATTTGTTAAACTTCTTAAAGGTGAGCGTTAGTTGTGCTATGTAGTGTTTCGTAAGCTTATATAATTTAATTGTATCTATTTAGAGCAGGGATGACCATTTGTTCTGGTTGAACATGCTCAACAGACACGTCGAGTTCGACATGCATTTAGCCGATTCTCATTCGGATCTCGCTGTCGCACCACCCCAGATTTCAGGCTCCTCTTCTTCAACAGCAACTCCACAACCATCACCATTGGCCTTGCCATCACGGATTCCAAATCAATGTCCGTATGCACCTCAGAAATCATTAATCGATGTGATCACCAAAGTCAGAGAATGTCCGCCGTGCTTGCCCTCTGTTTGTTTACTGAACATTGATCAAGCTCATCCCATTTCTGTCGCTGTCAAACAAGACATGGGATTTGTCGCGGCAGGATTCGAAACCTCCTCCATATTTTTGTGGAATTTGTCTGACGCTCCAGCACCGAACCGCGATGCTGTTTTGCGAGATCCTTCTGAGATAACGTTGGATATCATTTCCTGTGATAACGAAGAAGAGGAGGAAGATCAAGAACACAAAGAAGAAGACGACGATCATAATGATGACAAAGAGAAGAAAGAATTTGCTCAAGAGAAGTTGCAAGCTGGTGCCACTGACAAAGATTCATCTTCTAAACCACAGAGGAGAGCCGGTCCATCGTGGACGGTGCAGTGCCTTCGAGCGCATAACGGCTCTGTTTACGGGTTGTGTTTCGTGCCTGAGTCTGACATACTCCTGTCCTGTTCGGAAGACACGACCGTGAGAGCTTGGAGTTTGAAACATTTCTGCAATATTGGGACATATAAAGGGCACATGTATCCCATTTGGAGCATGGATGTGTCTCCAGTGGGTTATTATTTCGCTACTGGCTCCATGGATCGCACAGCAAGAGTGTGGGCCATCGACCGATGTCATCCTGTCAGAATACTCGCTGGCCATGACAGCGATGTCGATTGTGTCAAGTTCCACCCGAATGGCACTTATCTGGCCACTGGGTCTTTGGATAAGACCATTAGGTTTTGGAACATCCACGACGGTAAAATGCTGCGTCTTATTCCTGGTCACCGAGCGAGCATTCATTGTCTTACATTCTCACCTGATGGCAAATTTTTGGTGTCAGCCGGAGAAGATCGGCGGCTTAAAGGTACGTTCATTGTTAACCACGCATAATGGAGACGCTTCATACTACAGAAACTGTACTTACATGCAATTCGCTACTCCATCTGATCATTTACACCACTTTTAGTTTGGGACGTCGGTGAATGCGAGTTGGTCAAGGAGTTTCGTGGTCACACTGATATAGTGTGCGGCCTATCGTTCAATGCTGACCAGTCATTGCTGGCTTCATGTGGAATGGACCGTACACTGAAGATCTGGCGGCTGACAGACCTCAAGCCACCGACTAATTCCAAGTTGAAAGATGCGGGCAGGTGAGTGGAAAAGGCATGCTTTGCGTGATCAGATCACGCATTTAGACGTTTGTCGTTTGGTTTCCAGTTCGGCAGACTCGACTACATCATCACTGTCACCGCTAGACCTGTTCGCTTCGTATCCTACCAAAATGGCATCGCTCATTTTCACTCAGTTCATGCCACACAATTTCCTTCTCGTTGTCGGCTCCAAGACCACATAATCATCGAAAGTTTCGAGTCTCTTGTTACAATTACTGTTGCTGTTACCAATTGTCAATTACATTTGAAAGTCTGAAATTTCGGTTTATTCACGATCACGACTGACTACCGGAAACGTACCCTGTTAATTCACATGATTAAGTTACAATATAACGTTATATGTGTAAATAGATACTTTTCAATTAAAGATAAGTGAACAGGTAGTTCGTCATATAAAATATTTAATTAACTACAGATGCTGTACCTATGTAGTTCATCGACGGAAGCTACTCTTCAACATCTGGAGTGACTTCTGCATGAGCGGTGCCACTTTGGGCTCTGCAATGACAGTGATCACAATTAGCACATCAATTCACAATGTGTCATGAGTCATGACATTACTTTTTGGCGGAGTCTGAGATTGGACTGAAGGTTTTTTAGGTGTGGGCAGCACATTGGATACAACCAGCTGGACGAGTTTGGCTCCTGCGTTTTTCTCGTGCTTCCGAAGTACTTCTTTCGACGGTTTTTCGATCGTTCGAAGAAACGCCATTTGTGTTCGTCGAGCTGCGGCAAAGTCAATCAGCACATCATCAGTCATGAAGCGACAGCCGGAGTAATTATTTCTCACCTGGTTTCGTTTTCTCCATCGCTTTACTGATGTGTTGAGTGATTGCTTTCAGCTTCGCATCTCGCTCACTCTGAAGACGTTCGTACATCTCCTTCCAGGATTCTCCCTCATCAGGCGCGTAGCCCTTGAACTCTCTTAGGCAGTGATCCATCCACAGCTCATCTGTATCTTCTTGTAGATGCTGCAACGAGAGACCAGATCAATTAGAGCTGCAGTTCTTACAATATTCTTCGGTACGCACCTCATTGTAGTCTTCGATCTTAAGCAACTGAGCAGGGCTGCACTTCTCGAGAACGGGCTTGATTAGATAATAAGGAACATGACCGCAAAATGAAATTTTGCCGACATTGTCCATCATGACTCGCAAGCACAAGTCTTCGAGTCGATGGACATGGGTGTACACATTGGTGCGAGCACTTCCCGCGAAGACGGCCGTTCGTCCCTTACGACTTTTCAACATGGACATCTCCAGCTCAGTATCCTTACTCGGAGCCACTTTCCTCGCTGGTTCTGACTTGAAAGACATCTCAGGTATGGACCGCAGAGGCTGGTAATCGGTTTTCAGACTATTTAAAATCTCGTCTTTAATCTTGGTGCAATTACGGTCATCCTGACCGCTCGTATCACCGTCGTCGTCATCACAGTGTCGTCTTTTCTTGTTCGTGACCGATTCTACGTCTTCGTCAGTCTTGGTGCGGTGCTTGCGCGAATGAGGCGTTCTGCTTGCACGTGAGGTTTCGGGTGACAGACTTTCGTGATCGCTTCCAATTTGCACATCTGGTATTCTATCCGGCGACTTCTGGCACTCCACATAGTTGCTATGACCGTTGTGGGTCTGATGTGAGGTCACACAGGCGCCGCCATTTATCTGGCTTTGATCGCTGCCGTCGTATTCCTGTTGCTTGACGATCATTTTCCATGCTGAGCAGATCAGTTTGGCCAACTTGCCGACATCGTTGTCCTGTTTGCTCAGTGTCCTCAAGGTTCTGCCGATTCCGGTCTCCTACGATCCGAAGTGGCCATCGATTTTATAGATAAAAGACAGCGACGGGTTCTGGTCATGGACATACCTTCAGGAGCTCGACGGAGATGGTCTGCTTCTGTAGTTTGTGCAGGATATGCAGAGTCTGCTCAGAAGAACGAGAAACCGAATTGACCATTGATGACAGACAACGCACTTTGTCTACATTTCGTTTACCTTTTCATAGCCGACACCTTTTTCGAGTTTCTTTTTCAAATGCAGCACCACACCGACAGCGTGACTCTGAGGCGACATGGCAGCGGGTGGACAATGTTGGGGACTGTAG
>JAGGCA010001205.1:33444-50760 GCA_022876805.1 Osperalycus tenerphagus | reverse complement strand
GAGCTGCGAGCTGCGAGCTGCGAGCTGCGATTCGCTGCTCAGCATCATTTCGCGTCTTTCGGCGGCATTTCGAAACCTCCGTTATCGAGAGAATCTTTTCACACTAATCATTTATTTAACCTTCCAAAGTGAAGCACGTAAGATTTTTTTCTGGGCCCTAACTGTCAACAAACAGTTGGTGTTGTGCTGTTTAACTCACTCAATGTTCGTTAATCGTGTTAACTGTGTAGATAACAGTAATCGGATCGGACTGTTCTATGAATCCAAACATCTAATTAATCCTCGCTCGCCGGAAAGATGCCAAGCGCAGTGTCGAACATCTAATGCGTGTATTGATTCAATTCGATTCTGAATCAGAATTCCTGACATGAAAATTTTTGCATATTTAATTTTCATTTCGTCTGAAAAAGGTTACAATGAAATGGCGTGAAGTTACGTATTAAGTTTTTGTTGCCAAATACATATACATGTATACTGTAACAGAGATAAGGGCACCTCATACTACCGGGTCCCACTATCAGCTGATCATCGATCACCGAGCAGGATCATATCGTTGCCATATCAAATATCTATTAACGCCCCGATCGAGCAGTATATAAGGAGCTCACTTAGCAGCATTTGGGGTCAGTCTCATAGTAACTTGGAGAGTTACTGGTTGTGTTAGGCCATTCGGTCATTAAGTTCGTTGCTTTGTGTGCTTCATCTCACCATCACCACCATTAAAGTCATCTCTAGACCGTGGGTACACATCTGGTCTGACTGTGTCTGCGTCCGGTTTCTGCAAGGGCCCCCATCTTCAACGCTACAATACTTAATATATTATTAAATAGCGAACTAGAAAATGACGATGACAATGACAAATTAGCCGAACTGTTCCGCTTTGGTGATTGCGTATGACAGCACGAATTTCGCACGTTTCACTCTACCGCTGGATCGTATCTTCAGGAATTCCATTTCTTGACATCGCAACCTTCCGGCGGCTTCACTCCGACCTTGCTCTTGGACACTTCAGTCCAGTTTGTGTTGAGCACTGTTCCACTACTCTCTGTGAAACTCTTATTCATGGCACGTCGCACTTCCTCGCCGCCTTTCTCGTAAATCTGTTTGAACAGTTCGTCCACGGATGTCTCGCCGCTGTTCTTCTCTTCCTCCTCGAACTCCTTGACAATCTTTTCCCAATCTTTCTGACCGGACTTTTTCGATGGCCCCTGTTTAGAGTTGGAAGTGGCTGGTGACTCGTCTTCCGGAATAGTTATACTGTCGGATGCCCGCGATGGTCGCTTCTGGGAGCTTTTCGTTGGAATCACTTCCAGACTCTGCCACCGCTTGCGATCGGTCTTCTTCAGCTTGACCTCGAGCTTGGACGGCGACAAGTTCCACGAACTTTCGTTGACATAGATCGGTTTGAAGAGATTGAAGTGAAGTTTGAACGTGGAACCATCGGCGAGACAGCAACTGATATCGAGCGCGTCGTCGATGAGTTTGACTTGAACGTCGCCCTCGTTGAGGTTCTTGATCATCATATTGAGTATGACGTGGGTCGAGGTCTGGTACCAGTCGTACACGTTACGAGCCGCCGAAAAGTTTCCCGTACTTTCTTCGAGCATTGTGGCACGTACGCGGTTAGATAGTCGAATGGTAAATCGAATACAAAGTGGCCGCTTAATTTGGATTTAGGAGAGCAATCCCGCAATCTTCTGGTCGAACTCTGGAACTCGGGGATCGAAATATGCGAATATGCGAAAAGATGGAGGTCGTGCGCTCCAAGCAGAATCACGCCATCCATGTACGACAGGTGGCGCCAGACGTGTGCCGTAAATTATCGAGTCCAGTCAGCTGACTTGTCCGTCAAGCGACAGCTTTAAACTTGAACGTCACAAGATTGATTCGATCCCGATATGACAATGCATCTGATCAAACGTCATGCTGCTGACATCGATCGCCTGTCGCGTTTAGCATGTTTGGAAACTGTCCGACACAATTCTGTCACCGAGTTTGATGGCCACAAGGCAAGAACCCAGGAGTGAATCAAGTGGGTAAGTGATGCGAACAGAACGGAGGAAAGAGTTGAACTCGAAGTGCTCTGCTTCGTGCTGCCAATGCTAATGCGAATGGTGATGCATGATGTTGACGCGAATCCAACGAATTAGTGCCAGGACGTGGATGCGGCAATAATGATGGTGATGCGACGAATTGGCTCCAATTCGGAAGGGAAGCATTCAGCAATCATGCCGAGGGCTCAGGATTGCGAATAACATTCAGTACTGGCTTGCTTTCCTCAATGAATAATCGATTTATAATTGACCTGCAAAACGGCGACTGCAACATGCCAACTGTCAGCTGATCAGATGATTGAGTAACTTAATTTGACGGTTTCCCGGTGCTCATTCATGTTATCGCTGGTGGAGCGGACCGCTTCTCGTTCCTGTACGTGTTCTCCTTTTTATCAGGTAACCGTTACCATTATCGAATGGTAACTCAATTATTCTGCTTTCGAGCCTATCTATGATCATGATGGTTCTCGTGAGGAAATTGCGACTAAAATTATTACCACAACGCGAAAGTCTAGTTACGTGTCGTGTTTCGATGATGCTGCGCCATTTGAATTTGCATAACAAGCCATCGAGGACAAAGCGATGAAGTAATTGAATTGTCATTTCGCAGCTACGCCAGGAAAACTGCTGTGTAATAACGGTGATCGGCAGTTTATTATTTGCCAGTCTGTCGTGTCCCCTCATGTGCTGCGCGACACACTACTACTATTCTATCGCTTTTCAATTCTGTGTTATTGTTCGATCCACCGACTGTGTTCATGTGACCTTTCCTGGCTGGTAAGCTAAACGATTGCTGTCATCTAATAATAAGTTAGATGGTCTACTAAACTTTCACTTTTCTCTAACATGTCCATAATCAAGGATAGTTTCGCTGTGCAGAGTTGTGTTCGTCGACGAATCGATACGGTCTCTATGTTCAATATATCGACGTATTTATTGACGAATGCCATGCGATACGAACAACGTGACAATTTCTGTTGCTCTCGTCTTGTTACTGCTTTCTTTTCCCGGCCCTTTGTAAAATGAATGCTGGGCGACGTGTTAGGGCTGTCGTGAGGAAATAGCCGGAAATCGATATGTTTGTAGTAAACTCTTCTTGTTGTCTTCGGAGAATAACCAAACCACGTTCGGTTGGCGTTGTCGAGCGCGAAGCAATGATCCAATTTCATGTTTCGATTTCAACTGATGCGACATTGATTGCACGAATACATTCTATGATGATCTTGTTTGATTACATGTTATTTTACGATCTCATCAAGACCACATGGATGGGGTTGTCTGCGTTTTGTTGACCTCGCAGGTTGTTAACTACCAACGTGAATACGAATTGTCTAAAAATTGTGCTGGCGAGATGTAGGGGCAGGAGAAGTATTTGCAGACGAATGTTGTGCCGTCGGGTGCTGTGCAAGCCAGAAATGAAGGGAAAATGAATGGTCCTCCTCACATTATGAGCCCGGTCGGTGAATGCAGTATTCGTACAGTCAAATTGTATTTTTAGTCAGCTGTCAGGGAAAACTCGCACTGCCTTCAAGAAACAAACATTTTCATTCCAGTCAAGATATACAAGACTGTTCTCTCGTTCTCCATCTGCCACAATTGTCGAGTTTGTTCAAGTTCCTTACCCTCGGAACTCTCACTTTTTAACTTCACTGTTCTCCATCTTTTCTATGCAGGCAGGTAGGCAGGCGAAGTAATTTCGCCCCAGAATTTGTTCGTTCGCGATCGAGATGCGTTTCCATTTTCTTTCTGACTATTTCTCTTTCCTTCTATCCTTCTTCTTGATCTTTTCATCTCATGCTCAACCTCGTTACAATCGCTCTACATCAACATCAACACCTTCCTGTAAGTTTGGATCTGTTAAATGATACTCTTAGTGGGTCACATCCGTGATGGCGGCAATTTTCGTACACCGTGGACCAACATATGATTTCTTCCTTCCCGCTGTGTTTTCCCATCAAGGTCGGCCAAGTTCTCTGGTAGAGAGAGACAATTAAATAAACTATTCATCAGATGCAAGAGACCAGTGATCGCCAGTATTTTTTAACCGTTTTGTTTGGCAGATTAATGATCGTCATCGTTACTGAATTTCGTTATCAAATGAAAAATGTCGAGGCTAAACGGTATTCGTACACTCTGCATAAGTCGCGCTTTCTGCAAACAATTTGGCTGAATGAATTCCACTTGCAAAATCTGTTTTATCTGTTTTTACTTTTCTGTCCACTTTTGTTGGACGGTTTATTGTGTTTTTCGATAGGACTATTTTCCGTTGAAGCATTTCTATGATAGATATGATATATGCACCGAATGCATCCTTTGATATTCTGATTTGACATCGGCTCTTAAAGAATGAAACGTGAATGCAAATTTATCACAGTGGTGCTATACCATTGGCCGAGTTTCCTTCTGAAAAGTTTATGACTAGCACTTTCGAGTTTACTTTCTCCAATATTCGAGAGTACAGAGCCCTGTAACTGTGCGTATTATGCGTTGCCAGGCTTCATGGCTCTTCTCTTGATCAATATTTGAGATGTTCTGGGCAGCACCGTTTCCGTTTGAATTTTGAGTCTCGGTCCGATTAAATAATACAGTATCACTGAATATAAGATCTCGTAGCAACTAAGCTCAGCTATTTAGTTATGAGCGCTTTACCAGCACAAATAATTGATGTGTTCACGCGGGCAAAATCTTATCGTGAGTACCATTTCGGAAGATTATTTCCTGTGATCGGTGAGAAGGACAAATGGACGAATGCGTTCGTTGCGATAAAATTAGTCAATAGTCAACATTTACAGTAAATGATTGACGCTTATCTTTTGGTTGGATCTGTTTACTGTTGCTTGGGTCGATCGCTAGTGATGTGATGCAAGAGTGTAGACGACCGAGTACAGATGATGGCACGAAGAAGATTGACAAAAAAGTCAACCTTTTGCACTTTTTTCTTACGTTCACTTGTGAACTTGTAAATATCTTTTCTCAGCTCAGTGCTTGCTACCTTGAGCTAAAAACATTGATCACGATTGGTCGTAAATTAACATGAAAAATACTTGTTGCCACTCCAAAAGTGCCACATGAAAGAGCATTTAAAAAGAGTGTACTTACTTAACACCGATTCATTGTTGGTTGCCCATCATGCTCGTCATTTTAAAATGCTCGGTGTCGAACAGTCGAACTCATTTCGCTCAGAAAGCAATCAACAATCATGAATGAGTGCCAGCAAATTGATTACATCGCACCAGACAATGAAGCCAGTTGCGTTTATTTATAGTAATTTAGTTAATCTCTGAAGACGACATTTGCCTGCCTTTCGTCAGTCGGTGAACTAGATCGTCGTAGACTTTTCTTTGAGCTGTCGTCTCTCTCTCATTCATCTGACGTGTGTATGTGCAATGAGCTTTCACTTATTGAAAGAGGCCAATTTAATTGATTGTTCAACCGTGGTCTTCGTCGACGAGTATGGTTTTATAGTGCTAACGACACCGAGTAAAGTGTCAATATAACTTTCTGATCGTTCACCGAGCTAGTTTATAGCGAGCTTGATCAATGAGATGAGAATTTTCTAATTGAAGGTGTCGAAAGAAGCAGAAGCGCGCGCGCTGAACACGAAATAATAAACTATTTTATTTTATCTCAGTTTATTTAATTGATCAATTATCTCAATCTGTGTATATTCGATGAAGACGAAAGTAGGTTTTCAGGTTGCCCAAGGTTCGCTGCCAGGGCTTGTCTCCTCTCACCGGTTTGCTGCTCTCTCTTCAACTAAATATCTTTCTTTCTCGTCGTGTAATGAGCACTCTACGAAAACCCGTTTTGGTGTGGTTGCTGTCCTGATCTGCTTCTTCTTAGTCTTCATTTGTGTGATACTCTCCAGATAGCAAAAATTCATAGTGGGATGTTGACCCCAGCCCAAAGCTCGATGTTGAACACGTTTTGAATACCGAACGCACACGTTAATGGTGGCAGTGTCCCGAAGACTTTCGTCTTCGTTTCTTTTCGTCTCCGCCGAGCACTGAGCACGTTCGACATCGCGAGCGATCGAGATTGACGAAGAGGGGAGCGAATACTTTCATGTCATTACTGCATTCATGTCTCACGTCGCACGTCGCACGTTATGGTTCAGTTTTTCTGATCGCTCCGCCAGCAGTGAGTCCTACATCAACGTTCATTAGTCGCTCAATCTTTGCGCTTCTGACCGCCTGATTTCTGTTACTGTGTTGCAACTGGCAACTGGCAACTGGCAATTAAGATTTGTTGCCATTTTTACCTCATCAACCATCCTTTCGCATCGTTTCACGAGCGCCTCGATACGCTTTGCCTTATCTAGAAATACCTAGAATTCGCATATCGATGGTGCCTATTAATCTTGTGTGACGTGATTCAGAAATCTAATCTCAAAGAAGAGTTCTCTGATGTTGGTGATGTTGATGTTTGTCTTCGCCAAACAGTCTAAACTTGAGAGCATGATCTTTCACTTCTTTTTCTTCTCCGATACTTATCAGCCAGTCACAGCAATTTAAATCACCGTTTTTGTTTCGTTTGCAGATTTGTTGCCAACCGAAGAAGATGAACTGTAAACGCCGATGTCCAAATGAACTTTTAGCATCGTTATAATAAGTTAGTCGTAAATTATTAAGTCATTGGGGAAGACGTGGTTCGCAGCTACGATGACGACCAAGTGCTGCGATATCAAGTCCTGTGCGGGTCTTGATAATTCGAATTCGAGCTGCGAAGGCAGCAGCATCATTAGTGATGTCGATCAACTGGTCTCTGCCATCAATCCATCGCAACTGCCGGTAGCTGTTTCGTCCAAGTCACCCGTCAACCAGGCATCTGTCCTACCGACTCATTACCATTCTTCTCGGGGCCATAAACGAACTAAGAGCGCAGGTAGCAGTACATCGAGAGATTGTTACGTGGTGACAGGTCTCTACGCACACCAGCTAGGAACAGTTGACTCGACGTCCGAAGCGTTCCTCCACTCGTCCTCACATCTAGCTCTTCCTCCCTATTCTCGTCATACCTTGTCCGAAATTAACGTGGCAATATTTGATGTTCCGCCACATCACAAAGCTGCTCTGCCACTTCTGTACCAATATGTGAGTCCTGTCGATCAGCCAGGTGTTGATCAAACCAGACAGAAGTGTGATTATGGTGAGTTGTGTTTCAGTTACGTGCGCATTTTGTTAAGTCGAAAATTTTTGGAAATTTCACAGGCGACGTGCACGACGATGATGAACGCACTTGTGGGATTTTGTCCTTCCGTCCGAGAAGTATACAGAAGTTTGCCACCATCCAGGTGTTTGTGTTTCTCTGTTGTGTGCTCGTCACACTGCAGCAGGCACTTTCCTCTGGTTATTTTAATAGGTAAAACAGAGGAATGAATTGATGTTTGAAATATGTTCCAAACAAAGTCGGATGTTCATTGATTCACTTCTATTTTATAGCGTTATCACGACGATTGAGAAACGTTTTGACATCCCGAGCAAGCTATCCGGAGCGATCGTCAGCACGTTTGAGCTCGGCAACTTACTGACGATCATCTTCGTCAGTTATTTTGGTACACACCGGCACATCCCAGGATGGGTACGAAAACAATATTTAATTGAATACCATATCAACTGTACATGTTTGCTTTGCTTGGCAGATAGGCAGAGGAATCCTCATCACTGGTATCGGGTCGCTGATTTTCGCGATTCCTCACTTCATGGACATCAACAATCCACTCGACTCGGTCAATGAATCGGCTCCTCTCGATGAGAATATGTGCCGAATTCCTCAACCTCGTCTCACCTCTCCTCTCGTCGAGCGAGCGAGGTGAGCCGCGTCAATGACAGATGCGCAAGGTCGATTATTAAATGTAATTTAAATTTCCAGCTCATTCATCGCTCCACCACTCGAAGATCCGTCTTGCCATGAAGGAGGAACCTATGCACCTCATATTCTGATATTTATGGTTGCAATGATTTTGATCGGCTGCGGAGGAACGCCGATATTCACTCTGGGCACCACGTACATTGACGATCATGTCAAGAAAGAGAGCTCGTCGATGTATATTGGTGCGAGAATTAGTTGCTCAATTAGAATAAGGCTGATGTTAATTGGCATAAATAAATTGTTTCTGTTCAGGTTGTATGTATAGTATGGTCGCTTTCGGTCTCGTGGTTGGCTTCCTTCTAGGCGGCTATTTTATATCAATCCACGAGAATTCATTTGGCTCAGGAACTGTGCCACTCGACATACATCCAGGTATTAATGGAGAATTTATTCAAATCTGTTAATTATAATTTCTAATTATTCTGTATCGCTTCGCATTTTTATGCAGGTCATCCCTGGTGGATAGGCGCTTGGTGGTGTGGATTCATCGTGTTGGGAGTGCTTCTCATCTTGATATCGATTCCATTTTTCGCATTTCCCAAATCATTGCAGAAGAAGTCGAAGAATGGTGATAGTCATCTTCATTATCATCATCAACGTCAGCATCAAAGTGTGCGACGAACCAAATCACTGACACTTGCAAGTCAGCCAAGCTCAAATTTGGGACCAGTTCCAACCGCGGTTCCGGTGCCAATGGAAACAGCACCACATGAGGATAGATCGCGCGCTAGAACGCTATCTCATGCGCGAAAAGTGTCTTTGGGACAGGCCGAGAGTCAGACGCAATGTCACTATGGTCGAAATTTGAAGGAGATTCCCGCATGCATGTGGCGATTGCTCACTAATCCAATCTACATCGTGACTTGTCTCGGGTCTTGCATGGAGTTGGCCATCGTCAGCGGATTTCTAGTATTCTTGCCCAAGTAAGTGTTCATTCAAATCTTCCCGTAAATGTTGTTCCAATATTCGTTTTTTCTTTCATTCACTTAGGTATCTCGAAACTCAATTCAATTTGAGCAAGTCTCAGTCTAGTCTGTTCGCTGGTGGCATTGCTGTGCCGGGAGCTTGTTTCGGAATATTCCTCGGCGGTTATCTGCTGAAACGGTTAGTTGGCTTAATTTTTATTTTTATGATTTTGCATATGGGAGCAGCCGTATTCTGGCCGAGATTGCAAGCACCACACAGGTGTGTTGATTCAATATACATTTTCATTTTCAGGTTCCAAATGAAGCCGAAGGGGGCTATTCAATTCGTGCTCTTCGTCAATATTTTGTGCATGGGGCTTTACACAGCTCTCTATTTCCTCGGTTGTGATAACGTGCGTATGGCCGGAGCGACACTTCCTTATTTTAATGGGTAAGTTGAAGAGAACTTCTGCAAGTTGTCCCAACACATATTTGTGTTTTTCTCATGTCAGTACACAGCTGGATCCGTCGACATTCCGGGTTAATTTAACAAGTGAATGCAACATGGGCTGTCGCTGTTCACCCAACGACATCGAGCCCGTCTGTGGCAAGAATGGAATCACGTATTTCTCTCCCTGTCATGCCGGGTGCAGCACTGCTGATGGTCCTCGCCATGTAAGATGTCAATCTCCCGAATTGATCATGTTGTTTTTATGTTTAATTTTCATTACTTAGGTTCCAAACTGGCAATATGGTAACTGTGCGTGCATTTCGTCGAATGCGACGCAAAGCAGTGCTGAAGTAACTGCATTACCGTTGGCGACGAGCGGTCCATGTCCGCAAGTGTGCAAGGTGAGTACAAGTAGGAAAAGTTTGCAACACCTGTTTAATATCGCTTCAATTCTGTGCTAGGCAATGATACCTTTCATGGTGCTGCTGTTTTTCATCACGCTCGTCGTCTCCGTAACACAAATGCCTCTTCTCATGATCACTTTGCGGTATGTTTCAGCATCGCATCATCGACTTATATAAATTAAAAGTTCTGACTTCTTTGCAATCGTGAAACTCAGGTCGGTGGATGAAGAAGAAAGGTCATTCGCATTGGGGATGCAGTTCGTTATATTTCGACTGTTGGCTTATATTCCAGCACCAATTCTGTTTGGTATATATTTACACTGTTTAATTCGATTGTTGACTCTACAGTCTCTATTCTCTGATGAAGGCAACGTGATTGATGACACATGCTTGGTGTGGAAAGCCCACTGCGGAAGACAGGGAGGCTTCTGCTTGGTTTACAACATAGAACATTTCAGACTGAGGTATGCAAATGAATAGTAGAGAATAGTACATCTGTATCATCTGCGGTTCACACTGAATCTTGAATAATCTCTTTCTATCTAAATAGATATGTTGGCGTGTGCAGCGGTTTGAAAGTAGCAGCAGGTCTGCTATTTTTCCTTGACTGGTTACTGATTTTTTGGCGGTACAAGAAGGACGTCGAACAGGGACCGACCGTGACGATGGGCGAGATCGTGTCTTCTATAATCTCGCTGGATCGACTGTCAGCTCTCGGATTCGCGAGCGGGACAACCGACCTGAAAGACGATCTCGTGCCCCTGGGAGCCAACGAGCTCGGTCCCGACTCGGACTACAACTCGGCAAACGGTGACGAGAACGAACACGAATTGGACGAATTTCCGGCCGTTGAATATCAGCTGGTTTCTGATATTCCGTCCAACAATTAACTAATCACAATTGCTCGCCATCGAACAAACAAAGTTTTGCATTTTAATTTATTGATTGCCGTCAACTATTTATGGCTATTTATAAATGAGCTGATTTTATGCTTTTCGAAAGGGAGAAGGAAAGCGGGCAGGAGCGGAACGAAGAGTGAATGCCGCCGTGTGTCTTTTTTATTACCTAACCGTTCAATCCGTTTGCTGTGATATCAAACGAAAGACCGTCATTCGCGAAATGGACACCCAACCAACCAACCAAATTACAACAATGCGTAGTGCGTAATTATTGTTGCTAGTAATTTCTGGTGGCTGAACGCAGAACGTGTAGCCAACCAACTGTGCTAGTTGATTACTAAATTAATCAATTAGTTTGAAACTAAATTCGAGGTGCAACGTCACTGTAAGTCTACCTGAATAGTTCGTCTGCCATATGTACCTGAAAGTTTATTTATTTTTTTGTCCGTTTCCCCTTCCCCGCTTATGTCGACCAATAATAGTTTTTAAATGGATATTTATCGAATCTAAGTTCGATCTTATTTAGAATGACTGGTTTTTCGGTCACACGAACAATTAATTAAAGTGAAAAAGGCCAGAAATTATTGCGACAAGATGTATGTATGACATATCTATCTATCTATCTATGAAATATACACCCATAAAGGAATGAAAAAATTCTAATAAAAGATTGACCAATGATATGAAATCAGTCATCATGAATGGGTTATCTCCTATGTAGCGGTACACAACATACTCCTCCGTTAGATCTTTGCCTTGAAGATAATCTGCAAATCTTGCATATGAAAGTTTGCGGTTCGTTGTCAATTAATTATTGTGCAATGTCGCATTGAGCGGCACTCACTGACTGACTCTCGGGCCTTCTCGTCTTTCTGATAAGCGTAAATTGCAAATTGCTCGCAAATGATACCATGGTGATTAATGGTGATGGTGATCTCGTAATGGTGCCATCACATCACGTCTGTGTTCGTCTTACCGGCACCGGCATATCAGAATTGTCGCTAATCATAAATCTTTCTATTTATTGCCTCTCCTACATAGAGATTCTGTACGAGCAAACATTCGTTGAGAATGCGCGACGAGTGTTTAGTTTGCTTTTGTGGCGGCGATCACCGGAGAGAAGTCGAATGCTGCTGGTGATCAACGAAAAGGAAAATGGTGATGGTAATGCGTCAAATCAGATACCAGTAGACGAAATGATCACCCGAGACATGTCGTCGTTGTTGTCGTTCTGTTGAAATCGATCAGAATCCGAACGAATCAAATCGAATCAGTGGGCTGGTTCTGATTCACACTATTGGGAGAGCACTGAACAAGTTCGGTGCGGAAATTCTCTCCAGTGAAGGTGAGTCTATGTCTGAATGCGAGTCTCATTCGTTTCTTGTTTTCGTAATCATCATTTCGCTGAGTGACTCACTTGAAAATTAAATAAGCTAAGAGGTGGAAATTAGTAGAAAAGTTTTTTAGGTTAGTAGGTTGATCAAGGGACAAAATTCGCGGTACCGATGCGACCTTGTTTTTGCCAAAAGTAAGATCAATGTCAAGGAGCAGGATTGCCCTGACAAGGTTGAAGAGTGGTGAGGAGACGCGAATATGCGAATATCAGCATCACGCCTGATGTTTGTTTCACATTTCATTTCACGTTGCACAACCATAATTCGATCTCGTTTTCGAGTGCGTGACCTGCATTTGGCAACTCGGGCTCGGGTCTTCTCTGATCTCTCACTCTCTTGGCCATAACGACAGAAGACCCAAATTCGTGGGACAGACACCACTCGCCCAGAGACGGTGAGGGAAGCAGCGAGAACGAGACCGAGCTAAATCCGATATGCATTTCGGCTGGACTGGACTGCATCTCGGATGTGATGTCTTGTTCCCTGCATCGCCGTCTCTTCACACATTTCCAAGATCGACTTCTTTATCGTCTTCTTCGTCTTTGGTTGGCGTTTTATCTCCGTTTTCTTCTTTTTCTTCGTGTCTCTCAATCTCACGTCGGATGTCCTTGTTCGTGTTGGTCTCGATGTGCGAATGTTATCGTCCGACGTCATTCTAATGCCAGCTCGCCGCAAGCGAATCTCGTTTCGCGTGTTACTCTCGCCTCAGCCTTATTTCTCTTTCTCCTAGACGCAACGACCACAATTTATGTGCCGATGGCGAGTAACGCAACTGCATCGCCTTCTCATCATCACCATGAGCATCCTCGTCACCATCACCATCATCACCGCGGTGCTCATCAACTCGACTCCGTCAATGGCAACTCCAAACTCGGCTCTCTATCTCCAGATGCACAAGCCGATGATGTGCCGCCATCGTCCCAATTGCTTCTCTCATCACCCTCGACGACCATCGAGTACAGAAATCACAAGGACTACTCGTGCGGACTCTTCTCGTTCCGGCCATCCAGTCTGCAGATGTTCGCCAACAAGAAAGCTTTTCTTGTCATATTCTGTTTAGCTAGCGTCTTACAAGGAATGTACTACACGTACTTTGTGTCTGTTTTGACCACGATCGAAAAGCTCTACCAGATTCAGAGCAAAACGACTGGTATGATTATGAGTGCCACCGAAGTGGGCCAAATTGGCGGCGCCCTTTTGCTGAGGTAAGAAAGAATAGTCTGAGAAATTAAAATTTCATAATTTATGTCAGTTGGTGATGTTTCATTTATTCCAGTTTCTATGGAGGAGCTGGACACAGACCCAAATGGATCGCGTGCGGGATGCTGGTCTTCGCGTTCGCTGCCATTCTCTGCTCGACTCCTCATTACATCTTTGGCAATTATCACCTTTCCACATACAACACTAAATCGATTATGTCCACCGAAAATGGGACATCGCACATATCACCTGAATTGCTATCGAAACTGTGCTTCCGACAAAGACCGGATGGTGTCGAAACTGGTATCTCTTCATCGGTTGGTCCATCGTCTCATTGTAATGATGCAGATCGCACTCATTCGCAGTCGCGCATCATTCCATACGTTTTATCGATATTCTTCGTTAGTCTTCTCTTAATTGGGTAAGTCTTTATTGGCCGTTATCAAAAGTCACAAACAGTAATTCTGACTTTTGTCTCATCTGTCATTGTTGGGAAGACTCGGAACGACGGCCGTTAACAACCTCGGGTAAGTTACAAAACTTATGATTAGTTAATGGTAGAGAGTGTAATTAGTGATTCTATGACTAATATTTGAGTGACTGCGTATCTTGGAATACAGTGTACTTCATTATTAGTGATTATTAATCACTGATTACGTGCGACAACAATATTTACCGATTTACCAACGATCGCCGATTTCAATCTCGCTATCGACGCAATACAGTCATCTGCCTAATTGCGTTGTTCCGAATATATATCGATTCAATTCATGGTCAATTTCTTGATTTATTCTTGCAGAATTCCCTACATAGACGACAATGTCGCCCCTCGAGAATCTCCCCTCTACTTCGGTAACTTTGCGCTTACCTGTCTGAAAAAATTGATTATAATATTGATAATTAATGTATTTCGCGACAGGCATCACGATTGGTGTTCGCATTTTCGGTCCAGTTTTCGGCTTTCTACTCGGCTCGTTGTGCACTTCGGTCTACGTTGATTTTCCTTTCGGTAAGTTGTTCTGATGATGGTCTGATCCTGGGAACCGATTACTTGTGCGACTTTCAATGTCACGAGTTTCTTCACGTGGGTGTCAGGATTGAGTTGTTTGTGAGTTAGTCGTTCGTTTGTTTGAATGATTGACGCTATTAATAGCCGTTTGCGAGGTTGTTAACCATCACGCTCACGCACGTACTTGAAAATCGATTTTGGTGGCGCGACGAGATTGCCAAAATCAGACGAATATCCAATGTGAACGAATTATATTTTTTTCGCATCCGTTCGTTTAGGTGACTATGACCTGTCGCCTAGCGATTCCAACTGGCTTGGGGTAAGTTTGGTTTATTGCGACACGCGATGAGAGTATTCAATCAATTTGAATGAGGGAGAAAATTTGACAGTTTCGAGAATGGCTCGTCAGGTTTTTCTGACTCATAACTGTCTCCTCTCCAGTATGCGTTCTGCTTAATAAGCACTGCATATTGTTAGATAAATCTTTCGATGGTTACCTTCGAGAGGACTAATCAACAGTTCGCTAACCTTTGGCCTCTCCTCTCCTCACCAGGCCTGGTGGTTGGGGCTCTTCATCGTCGGCGTCTCGCTCGCAATCACATCAATACCGATGATTGCATTTCCACAAAAATTGCCAGAACCCGATCCGAGTTCGTATTGCCACAAACAGGAGCAAAGCACATTGCTGGAAGAACGAAAACAGAGACAGTTACTATTGCACAATGGACAGAGCAAGTTAGCGAATGGTGTTCTTGGTTCTGATCCGGGCGATGCGGTCGCTTCTCTGCAACCGACCAAGAGCAAGAAGAATTGTAAACCGAGTCTAAAAGATTTCCCAAGAGCAATGAGAAGGTTGCTGAAGAACGAAGTGCTCCTGTTCCGAACAGCGAGCAGTGTCCTCCACATTCTGCCCATCGCCGGTCTCTACACGTTCCTGCCAAAGTGAGTGCGCGCAACAAAATGACATTGTATTCGTCTAATTTAAATAAATGTCATTAACGAATAGTTGCGAATTTATCCAGGTATCTAGAAAGCCAGTTCCAGTTGACCGCAGCCAACGCCAACATGATCAGCGGATTCGCTGGTATTCTCGTTATGGGCTTCGGTATCTTCGCCAGCGGTAGTTTCATGAGGTGGGGTAAACTTGTTTGCGTTAATCGCACCAATTTCGAGACTAACTCATTGGCTCGAGACGAGAATGACAATTGCAACATATATTCTGTATCAATTTCATTAGGAAGTACAAACCGAGCGCGCGATTCGTGGCCCGGTGGATCGCGATCTCCGCTCTTCTGTACTCGGTCGGCATGCTGATTCTAATGTTCTTAGGATGTCCACTTAACAAGTTTGTTGGTCTCAGCACAGGCGAGTGAGTTGACCATGAACAAATCAGTTTTGCTCCGTCAGTTGTATTCAACTTTCTATTCCTTCCCTTGTTACTCTTTCAGCGAGGACAACGCTTTGGGCAGCTGCGCTAATAACTGTTCCTGCAGGAATGGCCAATTTTCACCAATTTGTTCCAGTGATGGTACCACTTACTTATCTCCGTGCGTGGCTGGCTGCTCGAATTATTCGTCGACCAGGTCTTCATACTCGGAGTGTTCATGTCTTTCCCAGTCGTCGACGACCACCAACGGTCTCTGTCCTCTCGAGTGTGATAATCTTATTTGGTACATAATCATATTTTCGTTGTTCGTATTGATCCACTCGACGTCCGAAGTTGGGTCGATGCTTCTTACACTAAGGTCCGTAGTTGATTGTTGCATCTCAATTAAATAATTGGATTTTCTCGTCCTCGCAGATGTGTCGAACCACAAGATAAAGCGCTGGCTCTCGGATTGATTTCCTTTGCGACCGGTCTATTCGGTAAGCAGTCAACTGCAAATTCGAACATGGTCAACGTCTTCAAGTGTCATTTTTAACCCTTACTTTTCCGCAGGTAATGTCCCTTGTCCGATTATATACGGAGGTAAGTTTATTGAAGTTACGACGTTCTCATGTCAGTCATACGACATTAATTATCATTGTTGATGTCTTCTACGCATTGCTATTTAGCGGTCGTTGATTCCGCGTGCCTGTTCTGGGAGGACAACTGTGGTGAGCGCGGTGCTTGTCGTGTTTACGACTCAACCAAGTTCAGGATGGTCTTCCATGGAATCACGGCCATCATCATGTTCGCCGCTTTTCTCGTCGACGCCGTTGTTTGGATGAAGGCTTCGTCGATACAGTTCCACGACGATGACGAGCAACCGGAAGATGCCAAAGGGGACCAGAGTGCGATGGAAATGGCCAGTAGTTAGAAATCAATAGTTAGAAACACTTCTTGTAATGCTGCTCAAAGATTTATTCAAACTCTAATCAATCAGAACTACACGAAAATTTCGAGTCACACCACAATTTAATTAGCCAACAATTTTGAAGAATTTAGAATATAAGTGGGAGTGCGAGTGCGAGTGAACGAAATCGAATTACGAATAGCGCGAATACGTGGCTTGGAAATTTTGTCGCTGTTGAGGTGATTTTCAGTAGCCGCCGCGCAGACGGAGAACCAGGTGGAGAGTTGACTCCTTTTGGATGTTGTAATCACTGAGGGTACGACCGTCCTCCAGCTGCTTGCCGGCAAAGATCAGACGCTGCTGATCCGGGGGGATGCCCTCCTTGTCCTGTATTTTCGCTTTCACGTTCTCAATGGTGTCGCTGGGTTCGACCTCGAGTGTGATGGTCTTTCCGGTGAGCGTCTTAACGAAGATTTGCATGCCACCACGGAGACGAAGGACAAGGTGTAGGGTTGACTCCTTCTGAATATTGTAATCGCTGAGGGTGCGGCCATCCTCCAACTGCTTGCCAGCGAAAATCAAACGCTGCTGGTCTGGCGGGATACCCTCCTTGTCCTGAATCTTAGCCTTGACGTTCTCGATGGTGTCGCTGGGCTCCACCTCGAGGGTGATCGTCTTGCCAGTCAATGTCTTCACGAAGATCTGCATTCCGCCACGGAGTCGGAGGACCAGGTGTAAGGTCGACTCCTTCTGGATGTTGTAATCGCTGAGGGTGCGGCCATCCTCGAGCTGCTTGCCAGCGAAGATCAGACGCTGCTGATCCGGAGGGATGCCCTCCTTGTCCTGAATCTTA
>JAGGCA010001205.1:7551-33434 GCA_022876805.1 Osperalycus tenerphagus | reverse complement strand
CACGTTCTCGATGGTGTCACTCGGTTCGACCTCGAGCGTGATCGTCTTACCAGTGAGCGTCTTCACGAAAATCTGCATTCTAGCTGCAACAAGCAAGCAAAGGGAACTCGGTTACTGCTTGCCTGGCACCTGAACCTAACAGAGAACAACACTAATGTCGACCTCGATCGCACAAAATGTCGAAATCAGGAAACTACGCAGTGGCACAAGCAGGGCGTTGTCGTCATCGTCGTCGCGATCGATCGACGAACATCTCCCGTTTTGCGCTGTCTAAAGCGGAATTTCTCGACCAATTTCGCTTCATGCACGTACTTGACTGTCAGATGGACGTGATCTTACCTTCTGGGCGCTGAGTAAGTTGGTCTACAAGCGAAATTCTTTGTCCGAAATCGGAACAGAATACTTGCGAACCTGATCGAACGAACGAACGAACTCACAATAATGGCAGCCGAGAGGACGTCGCACTTTATATGGTCGAGCAATAGAGCCACACGATTGGTCAACTCTTGAGTGACGTCACACATCCTTGATGCGCTCAAATCGAAAACAGCTACCAAATGAGTTCGTTCTTCTCTTTTCGAGATTGTTCGCGTCTGTACATGCATACATCACATGTCGTGTCGCATCGCTCTCACTATTTAGGTACATCTTGGGTATGCATTCTGCTCAATTCTGGCGATAATCAGCAATTAGATTAGATATCCCCATTAATGAGTTATACAGGTAGGGCGACTTGAGTCACATAGCTGTTGAAGAGAAGGGAGACATGTACACATATCTGGTGATCGATGAGTGCGTGACATCTGAGTCATACACATGTCATATCACACAATGCATGTGGCATATGGTCAAAAGTAAACGAATGGTACTCACGAATGGTACTCACGAATGGTAAGTAAGTGTAAATTACCTGATCAGGTGACTGATTCACCTGCCTTCATGGAAAACTCGAAATGAGATCAGCAATGAAATGAATTCGAAATGAGCAGAAAATTGTCTCGTTGGTACCATTGCCATTAACGTTTGGTGCAAGCAGTTAGGCACCAACTATGAAGTGAACATAGAAATGGTTGACTAATACTTTTCTCTTAATTTTATTGTCGCAAAATTACTTTCCATCTCTCCTGCCAAACTCTTACCATTTAAATAAGTTGTGCTTTTCAACTCTGCCATGCTAATTCATTTCTTTTTCTCTGCAACCTTAACTGTTAACATGCAACATTTCATCACTAGACGTATATTGTGGTTAATTAATGACAACTTTTTATAAACCTATTTACACGTAGAGTCACATATTTACACGTCAGTAACACGTCACAATCACGAGGAACTTGATCTGATGGCCCGATTGCATCGCGAGCCACTCACTACATTCTTCAGGTATACTTATCGCTTATGGTCAGATGCTGACCATCAAATCCTTAATTCGTCATCAGCCGCGCCTGATTCACTTTCATTTCGACCGATCGATGATGGTCCGGTCGGGACACTTGACCCCATTGACATCGGTGGCAGGGGAGTTGGCTGGAAACACGATGATAGTGGCGTGGCCATCATAACGTGTCCGTAACGACCGTAATTGTGGTTGTTGTGATGATGCGACGACGATGTGGTCGATGAGCTGTACGTGGAACAATTGTCTTGACTACTTTTGTCAACCTGAAAGAGACCCTGCATCGCACTGATCTCTGCATTGCCAGTCTCTCCATTTGCTCCTTTCAGACGAGCGATTTCGGCGAATACTGAAGACAGTGACTGATATTTTGGCCCCCAGTTCATTAAATAATCCCAATTGTATGCACCATCGACCTCGTCACTGTGAGGCGATACGAAAGTGAGCGACCCGATTATCGATGGCCATTCCTCCTCCTTGTCCTCATTGTGCTGGCGTCGCCAAACATTGTTGAGCAGATTGTCGGGCAGAGTCATGCCTCCCGGGCCAAGCCTGTCGACGGTCTCTTCCTGTTCGTCGTGAGAGTTGACTCCTAGCCTAGCCAGGTACTCGCTCGTCGTCAGATTGTCATCGTTATCACCGTCATCGCCGTACCCATCGCCGTAAATAGCACCGCTTTCACTCATCATTCTCACTTCGTCGTCAACCTCGTCCAGATCGCCGTTAACTTCTTCATCTTCGGCTGAACCTCTTCCGCTAGATGCCGAGTGTCCCTCACAGATTCCCGAAGATGACTGAAGAGTAACGTCATTGTAGCAAGGTGGTGGTGGTGCTGATGCAGCACAGCTCGCTGGGACGAGGTAAGACGCATGGTGGTGATTGGGATGCAGGTATGTAACGGAATTGGCGTCCGAATTGTCGTTGTGACCAATTTTACTCAAATGTCCAGATGTGACCAGCCCGTGACTGGAGACGAAATGCTGCTGATGTAGTCGCACTCGTATCACGACGACACTGACGAGGAGTATGAGACAGAGCAAGATGAGGAGGACGATAATGAAGACGGCCCACTCTGGAAGTGACGGTTGTGATAGTGACCCGCTGGCCAGGCTTTCTTCGAGAGCCGATATTGCTGGTTCCGTGATGTTTAGGACGAACTCCTCCGATGCATTTAGTGGTGGACTTCCGTGGTCAGTGGCAGTAATTTTTAACCGATACTGAGACTTGGTTTCTCGATCCAGTGGAGCAGTGACCACGATCAAGTAGATAGCCGAATCTTGGTTAGTGAGTGCGAACTTGCCATCGCCTCCCGTGAGCGTAACATCGAGCGCATCGAGTGAGCTTCGCGAACTCTTCACCATGCCCACTGCTTCGCTCGAGTCGGCATCATCGACGGACACCCTGGCAATTATGTCACCAATTTTGGCGTTTTCTGGTATGACCGGCTCGGCATCTTCGGTTAGGAATAGTACGTTGATTGTTGGTTCATTATCGTTCACATCAATTATTCTTATGGACACGATAGCCGAAGTGGCCAGCGGTTGAATTCCGGAATCTTTAGCCACAACTGCCAACTCGTGGACCTCCCTGGTCTCAAAATCGACACCTGTAATACACACATGAAATTGGTAACACGAAGCACGCGCCATACCAATAAATTAGTAGTACTAATCTACTAATTTACTCACTGTGCGCGACGTACACCCATCCAGAACTGTCGATACCAAAGTGTGGTGTCGCATTCTCCGATCTGGAAACATGACTCTTCATGTAAATGTCATACGAGATTAATCCATTCTCGCCCTGATCTGCATCGGTAGCTTTCACTCTGTAATAAACGAAGAAGCACTGTCTTGGTAAATTGGATTGCACTGTCCACATTGCATTGTCGACATTGGCATGAGTCTTGGCGATGTGGTGTATGTACTTTATTAAATATCATCGATACGTATTGATATCTCAGAGGGCTCACCGAAGAATCGAAGTGCCGAGTGTAGCATTCTCCAACACGGAGCCGAAATACTGACTCTGGCTGAAAATAGGTTCGTTGTCATTGACATCTATGATGGTGATATTGACGACCAGTTCGCCCCGGAGAGGAAGATCCCCGCCATCGACGGCCTCGATAAGTAGCGTGTAGAATGGAACACGTTCCCGATCTAATGGTGCATTCACTTGCAGATCCAGATAGAGGACATCATCCTTTTCGCGATGACTTAATAAACGAAAAGCGTTGCCCACGTTCCCCGAAACTATGCGATATTCTTGGACAGTAAAGGCACCTGTTGAGAAATGCGAAACAGGAGGCGAGTTAATAAGCCATCAATTTTCATTAAACAGCGCGAGCCTACCTAAATCAGGATCCGTGGCCGGCGGTAAAGTGCGCTGCAACGAAGTCAATGAAATTGCAATGAAAATGAACCAGACACATTACTCATAGTCAGAAGCGAACATTGAGTGAACAGAATTGAGAAGAACATCATCTAACTAGAGTGATTGATTCACATTACATGTCAACTGTTAAACAATGGAACTTATCACCATACCTTCACGTCGCGCGGCTTGCTGTTTTCCGGGAATTCGAGAGCGATCACATTGGACGGAAACTGTGGTCTATTGTCGTTCCGATCTGCCACGACGATGGTCACTTTGATGTTGGCACCGCTGGCCGGGATGGCGATGAACGAATAGACGCTGCGCAGTTCGCGGTCCAGGACGACAGCAGTCCAGATCTCGCCGGTCACTTGATCGATGTACAGGTCGCGATCCACACCACTACTGCCACGCGAAATGCGTGACGACACTCGAGTTCTGTTTACGGCTTTGCTGCCATGAGAAGTAACTACCGGTACAGGAACTATGAGAAACGGTGGTTGAGCGATTAGCGGCGACGATGGGGGTGATCTGATGACACCGATCAGGGTGCCAATTGGTACTCCCTCGAGCACCTCGAAATGTAATTCACTGTGCTGAGTCTGGTCGAATGGTGAGTCGGCAACCGCCTCGGAGAGTGGCACGGAGTTCGCATTGTTCGCTACTACTACAATTAGCAGCGTGACAAACTCGCAGATACACAAACTTGTCAGGACGCGATTCAAAAACTTTCGCCACACGGTCTTCAGCATGATGTTGTTTTATATTGCAGAATCACATTCTTAGAGTGACGAGACACATCTTTCGACGCCGTGATCACTCCGGTCTTCTTTACCGGCCATGTTTGCAAACTTTTTATCGATGACCAGCAAATATCAGCGGGCGGCAATCGCGACACAAGTGAGTCTCGACCAATTAGCAAAGCAAACAAGTAAGCCAGCCGCGCGTCTCTTCCATTCACGTTCTCTTAACACAATTGCGACCCACACATCACTGAGACTGTCTCTTCTCTTCTTGTCTCGTCCCAGATGACCAGTTGATCACCGTGCGACCACTCACCGCCACTCACCACTCATCACCGTCATTAGAGTTTCAGAGTTTCAGAGTTTCAGAGTTCTGCCATTTTGCATTCTTTAGCAGAGCTCCGCCGATAAGCGAAACCTGCTCGACGGGCGCCGTGCTTTGGAATGCGAATGGAAAAGCACAGCGATCATCACCGGCATTCGGCATTCTCTGTTTCGCCACTCGGCCCCTGGTCCATTAGGGAGAACGAGCGAGCAGCGAGCTCAACAAAGAAACGCGATTCGACGGTTCTTGAACCCTATCATTAGCGAAGTGGGAACAGGTTCGGAGAGTGCAGACTGCGGAGGGACGGCGGAGAGCACAGCGGCGAGGTCAGGGGAGAGAGGCACGAAATCTCCATGGATTTAGACGTGCATCTGTGAAGACCGAACACTGTTCACCATTCATGGATTGTGCAGATGATGATGATGATGATGATGATGGTGCAATCTGCTCGCGGCCAAACACTCGAAGAAATGAAAATGTAGAATCTAGAATGAGCTGAATGTGCGGTACAGACGGACATGCAGAACCAGAATCAGAGAAGAAAGAAGAGAAAAAGAATAAATGCCTAGCCGTAATTACCGCACTGCAGAAGCGGAGAAAATGACTCTGCAGGTCGTCTGACATAATTTCAGGATTCCAGGTGAGCAGCAGCAGCAATGAAAAAGGCGAGTTTCGAGTTACGAGTCGATACAAAGTTTGAGTGAAGGTCGACGAGACGTTGCGCGTGTTCGACCAAGTTTAAAGTTTTGCATTTGGCGCGTTCAGAGAAGCGGGTTCGGGTTGCGGTGCGGCAAGCAAAATGGAAAGTACGCGACTTGCTCCAGCTTCTAATGCAAAACTAATCATGTTTCTCTCTTCTTCCAGAGTCCCACTTGGGCACGCACGACCTCAATGATGCCGATTACTTGTCCATCGACGAAATCATCGCTCTGCTGCAAACTGACGACGACGATCGACGTCGTGCACATGCTCATCGTCAACGTCAAGATGATGTGAAGATTATTAAACAAATACAGACAGTGAAGACTAATCAGACTAATCGTCCTGACCAGAGCTGCGTAGACAAGGCGTACAAGAAGTTTGCCGCAAATCGGGCTGATCTGCTCAGCTCGTCCTCCGATGTATTTCCCAAAAACAAGTCGACTGCAAAGAATGATCGATCGCCGTTTCCTGGCGGAGGTGGTGAACAGTCAAAATTCCAAGGTGCAGGCGGCAAGAAGCAGATGAGTGCTCAAGAAATGGCCAAAGCGAATCGTGAGAAGATGAGGAAGGAAACTGAACGAGAATCGATGAAGAAAACACTGAGCAGTCCCATCACTGTTGGTGCGAGGAATTTGGCAGCCATAGAGTCAAAAACAGCGTCAAACGCGAAGAAAACTTCCTTTCATAACCAGCCCGTGAAATCCGTGAGGGACTTTCTGGCGCAGTTTAACTGGACACAAGCGAAGAACAAGAACGAGACGCGTTCGCAGCCATTGTTGGCGAAGGGATTCAACCCTGGAGAAGTGATCGATCTGACAGTGAGCGAGGTCGGAAGTAAGACGAGTCGAGTCGACCGTGAGAAGACGCGAGAGAAAATGTCGCGGATCGACGCGATTCTCGGTCGACATGTAGATGATGAACTGTGAAACGCTGTACTGAACTTTTCATCTAACTTTGTTCTTTCAAAACAATGGTAAATAAACGGTCAAACACACGAGACAGCACCGAGGGATCAGATAATCGATGGGTGAACAAGGGACGTGAAATTAAGAAGCGATGAGTGCTTTTAATTTCAACGTACTGTAAAATAGTGGTGGACTGGGGACGAGCAGACCGAGACAGGAAGCTGGTCGTTTAACGAGAACTGGACAGACAAGTGCACAGCTTGTAGTAGGACAACATATCCGAGGCAAGTGGAAGTTGTGAACATCGAAGAGAAAAAAGCAACAGGTGCTGATGGCATTTGGAACTCGCTTTATTCTTCTCGTGGATGGATGAGGTCCAGTTAATGGTGTAATTTGAGAGTTTGAGTTTGGCGCTGTCTGGGTAATGCAGTAAAGCTCGCCACACGCCAGGCGCCTGGTCTCATCCCGCATATCGGACCCGAAAATGGCTGATCCGCTCTCGTTGCTCCGACAGTTTCACGTCAATAAGCGCGACATCACCGACCGAAACAACTACATCTGCTTCGGAGAGTACTGCTGGCCCAAGACCGTCAAGACCAACTACCTGGTTTACGGGTGAGTGCCATCAATTTGTCTCTATTCGAACACGCTATGATACCAATTTTGGTCGTCGCAGATCGACCAAAGATGGACCCAAGAAGGAGTACTACACACTCGAGTGTCTCGTCTTCTTCCTCAAGAACATTGATTTGTCACATCCGGTATATGTGCGAAAAGCAGCTGCCGAGAACATTCCAGGTGCCAAATCCTTTTGCACGTTGTGTATTAGCGACCATGCATGATGACATCGTTTTGTGTTTTGCCGACAGCCGTTCACCGACCCGACCGCAAAGATCTGCTCGCTTACTTGTCTGGCGAGACAGCGAGTTCATCGAGCATCGACAAGAGTGCGCCCATCGAGCTACCCATATCCAGCTCGGAATTGGTCTGCTATTCTCGATCCACGTGTTTAAACCCCTCTACTAATTGGTTCTCTTTTCGGTGTTAGTCTCGAAATGACGCGTCTTCGAACGAGGCGAGCACTTCCTTATCGACGTCCACCATCGCTGGTTCTATGCCATCGAGCGGTGCCAAAGACAGCGAGTCGGGCACACCCAGCAAACTAGCACGCTTTGATGACATGCAACGCATCAGGGAACAGTTTTCGGCACGATTAGACGCCCCGAAGATCAAGAAGCCGGTCACGAGTGCGCCATCGGGACCTGGAGGTGATACGCAGACAGCATCGACATCGTCAACGGCTATCACCGAAATGATGAGTGCCGAGAAGATCGCTGCATTGAAGGCCAAGCGACTGGCCATCAAACGCAGCACGATCATCGATGCCGATACCGAATTCAAGAGCAGTCAGACTTCGGGCAGCACGAATGCCACCGATACGAATGCTTCCGCTTTGCTGTTTCAATTTGATTCCGATTTTATTAAGGAGATTCAGAGCAAGGAGAGAATCTGGCGGAATCGCTCCAACGTACTCCAGTCGAACGGAAAGGTAGTAATTGTTGATCGGTGGTCATGGCTATCGTTCATTGTGATTTATTTCTCTTTGTAGAACTTCGCCAAAACGATCATACCACTATTGGGATCTGTTCGAAACAGAGAAGAAGGCGTGAAGAAACCGGGCGCGCCGCCTCCTTCAACTCCTGGTACGGAAACCACTAACTTAACAACTATGAACAACACTAATTGTGCAATTAATTTCTCGATTTATACTTGTATGCAGCTGTTCACCAAACTCCGATGTCGCAGCGTTTGGTAACTCCATCAGGAACAGCGCAACTTCAACAGCAGCTTCCTCAGCAGTACAACCGATACGATCAAGAACGATTCTCTAAAAACGACACGTCGATTGGTTTCAGAATCGACACAACAGGAACTTATCACGGTCTGACGCTGAAGAGTGTCACCGAAGGCACTGCGACGGCAAAGACCGCACCATCAAGTTCACAACCCTTTTCTCAACCACCACCGCCAATATCTCAGTCACCGGCGAACCGAACACCTCATAAGCGAACATCTCGTACGCCGATCATCATCATACCGGCAACAACCACTTCCCTAATCACCATGAAGAACGCACAGGCTGTCATGCAAGAGTTGCGTTATGTTGACGGAAAATCAGCGCCTGATCAAAGACGAGAGAACGAAATTCTTATCCAGCGTCGCAAACCCGACAGTACGAGTGTCCCGTACAGAGTTATCGATAATCCACTGAAATTGCAAGATCAGGATTGGTATGTTGTACTCGTAATTCAGTGATTGACAAACTATTACCTAACTATACAAAATTGCTTATTATATTGTTAGGGAGCGGGTCGTGGCAGTTTTTGTTCAAGGTCCAGCTTGGCAATTCAAAGGATGGCCGTGGAATGGGAATCCAGTGGAGATATTTGCCAACAGTGAGTGTAGCTCTCAAGAATGGCAGATATCGCTTTCTATTCGTGTCCAATGTCGGTTGTTTATTTGTGTTAAACAGTCAAGGCATTTCACCTAAAGTGGGATGAGATGAAACTGGACCCGAATGTCGCCAAGTGGAACGTTGAAGTGATTGAATTATCGCGCAACAAGCGGCATCTCGACAGGGCCAACCTGCTAAAGTTCTGGTCTTGTTTGGACTCATTCATGATCAAACATAAGCATTGGTTGCGATATTAGCTGATCCTCTCACTCATCATTCGGCGACGGCGAATTGCGTTGCTTGTGTCTCAAGACTAACTATTCTACTTGCTTTCATTTCTTGTCTTTTTTTTAATGAATCATCAATCAAGAATTGAGAATTTGTGAGACGGTGAAAGTGATATCGGAAATATTTTCGTCTTTTCCTTGTACATAGCAGCAGCGATAAATATTACTATGTGTGCAGTAATTGGCGATTAGCGTGTCAATAAAACGTCGTTTGACATGATCGTATCGTCACCCTTGAGTAAGAGAGTACTTAGTAAGCGCTTGTTTTGGGACGGAATTCAGTTCGTTAACTTTCCTGCCGGGCGCTTCTTACGGCTATATTCGCAAGTTGCGTTTCGTCAATGACCTCGTTTGGCTACGTCACAAAACATGACTCGACCGACGACTGAACGAGATGTACGCGAACAAGAACAACGACTGGTTAGTTATCATGATTTTCTGCGTAATTCGATCACCTAACTAAACCGACCTGTCGCGCGATGTTTCCTCGGTGCTCGTCTGTAATTTCTCGACAATAATTCGTCTCTGGTCTATTCCAAACTCGTAACGCGATCGCGTCTTCGAGGTTGTGACTCGGTGATGGTGACTGGAGCTGAGTGAGTCCAATGCTGTTAATCATCTCATCTCTTATCGTCGATGGCGTCGAGTTCGCATTAATTGTTATTCGAATCGCTATCCGCACTCTCTTATCGGTTGCCTTTATTTACGCTGATGGCGACTTCCGCTGCGGTGTCATTAGCAGCGTTTGATGTGCGCAAATCGAAATCGCCAACCAGAAACGACGCCAAGATGAAAGACCAGCTCAAGAAAGTAGCGAAGGCGTCGCCCAGATCGCAGTCCGTCTCTCCTGCCACCAGGAAGTCGACGTCCGATTGTCCAACGACTATGAGTGGCAAGAAGCATGTCCCGCAAGGAAAGCGATTCTGGGGCGAAGAGAAGAACGTTGATTCCATCTATGACATTTATTTGAAGAAAATCAACTATTCTTGTAATGAGGTTAGCAGCTTAAATTCGAGTTCGCTTGGAACGGAGCACCAGCATCCGATTGACAAACGCAGCAAGACCCGAGGCAGTCGACGAAGAAGTTCATCGGTGGTGAGCAAGTTCTCCAGTTCCGAATCTGAAGAGTCATCGATCAGTAGCGGTGATCGAGTAACGAAAAGCGATCAAGTTGATGGCCGATCGGGAATCGGAACGTCACGGAATTCGGCTGGCACCATAAATACGGATGTGCAAGTATGTTAATGGATGATACCGATTATTACGTGTTTGCACAGTTAGTTGTCACTATCTCGTTCTATTTTTTCGCTCAATGTTCCAGTTTTTGCAATGGGAGACACGACAGATCAGAATTCTGCGTGCGGCCACCATCGAACATATCGTCCAATACATTCTGTTATTAACTCCGTTCCAGCAACAGCAGCATCAACGAATTAAGAATTGCAATAATATCATGTTGGAAGAAGAGAGGAATAACGTCGCTCATGCCATGCACGTCTTGTTTTGCACCTACAGAACTCACTGCACTTCCTATGAACTGCTCACTGTGCTGCTGAAGTTGTCACAAAATTGCTGTTCACGACAATTCAAGTTCATCGTTCATTACTGGATCGACAATTACTTGGATGATTTTTTGCCGGCCACAAGCTCACGAAAACCGTCTGTGATATCCAATTACTCGAGTGCGTCATCGTCTTCAGATACGAGTGGCAGTCAGTCGAGCAAGTCGACCGAGAATCAACAGCAGAATCCGTCGATGATCGACCTCCTGCTCACCATGCCAAATGTCGATGAATCCATATGCCGAAAAGCGTTGACCGTCATGGAATCAAAGAAGGATTACACTTATGATGGCGGTGAAGCCACTGGACAAGTATGATTGAAGACAAATTGCATCTGTCCAGTAAATAATATGTTCATCTTTTTCAGAGAATAGTGGCCAAGAATTCTTCGGTTCTCGATTTGGATGCGCGTTTCATCGCTCAACAATTGACTGCCATCGATCTGGTAAGTGACAGAAGTGCACTTGATATGATGATCGTTTATTTCTTCTATTCACCGTCTCCAGGAGAACTTCTTGTCGTTGAAGCCTTACTCGCTATTGACTGGAACTAAATCTGATAGGAAAATCCAGAATATGGTGAAGAATTTTAATTTACTTTCGCGTCACGTCATCATCACCACACTGAAGGCACACACGTACGTCGTGATGATACGATATAGATTGTTCTCGATCGATCTAACATGCAAATAATTTGTTTCCTCGCAGACCTCACGCCGTGGCTTCACATTGGATTGAAGTCGCGTTGCATTTACGCAAAATGAAGAATTTTAACTCCTTGAAGGTATTCTCCAAACTTGGGACTGTCTCAGCGTGCATTACATGGTTGACATCTTTGCAGGCCATAATCGCTGGTCTAACCAATGAGTCAATTTATCGTTTGAAACAAACGGTTTGGAACCGAATCAATCGGGCAACGATGTCAACTTTTAAGTGGTTGTCAACCATCGTTGATGATGTCAATAACCAGACTCTTCTTCGTCAGACGCAACTGGTGATCGAGGGAACAGCCAAACTGAGGTTGATTCTTCCTGCTACCTGATTTGCATAACTCGTGCTTATTTGATTCGATTTTGCCCGCCAGTTTGGAAGACGAATCGTTCGGAACAATTCCTTACCTCGGAACGTTCCTGACTGACTTGACGATGATAGACACTCGGTATCCAAATTACGTCCAGGTGAGTAATTTCTGTAATTGGAGTTTCTGAAATAACTTTCGCGTTCTCACACTTCTCTCACTCGTTTTTTAGTCACCGAATGGAGGCGACAGAAAACTGATCAATTTCGACAAGTGTTCGAAACAATTCGAGATTCTAACGCAAATACAACTACTACAGAAGAATGTCTTGGCCGCTCTCTTGGCGGTCCAGCAACAGCAACAGGCGGAGAGATCTGTATATCTTTCAAAAGAGACAGTAACTGAATTTCGAGCAACGACCAATTGCACGCCAACGATTCCGAGAGTTGCGCGACTCTTCCGCAGTTGGTTCCAAGACAACGAAATCTCAGCCATCACTGATAAAGAGTGGTAGGTGCAAACACAATCCGTAGTCATCTCGAAAGTTTTCCACAAAATTCGTTTGCTATTCGTAGCTATGAAATGTCGTTGGTCATGGAAGGTTCGCCGAACAAAAACAAGAGCACATAAAAACTGAAGCATAACACTTTCGGTCTACCGATTCGTTTATATTTTTATACAACTTTTATATTCCTCGTTACTTGATGCCATTTCGTCGTGCTGCATAATTGGATCGCTCGCGTCCAGTCTCATCGTCAATCATCTTTAAGCACCGACGAGCCTTTTCTTCGGTGACTTTGTCAGTCACTTGGAGTGCTCCATTGAGCGATGCTCGACACGCGACTTCTGCTTGTTTATAGTCCATCATCTGCACATAAATTTCGCCAAGATTCAAGTAAAACACGGCTAAATCTTTAGACTGCGTTCTCACAGCACCATCGACAGCGCGTTTCAAGTAGCGAACGGCATCTTCTAACTTATTCATCATCGCGAAAGTTGTGCCGATATCATTCAACAAAACAAGCGTCTGTTCATGATGGTTGCCAATGACCATCTCGCAGATGGACAGCGCTTTCTTCAGACTATCGATAGCCTCGACGAACTGTCCCATTCGAATCTGGTGCTTGCCAAATAAATCCAAACTCATCCCGAGAAGAGCCAACGAATTCTTCCCGGATTCGGTGAGCTGCTCTACTCCGGTGTTCATCAGACCAGACACTTTCTTATCGAGCGTGTCGATCACGAAACGGAATCCTTCGTGCGCTTTCGTGAAATCGCTTCTCTCGCTGTAGATAGTGGCCAACTTGATGCTGATCTCGAGCATCGATTCGTGAGTGGGCTTAGTTCCGGTCATCAGCAGGCGTTTCATCACCTCGAGGAACAGGGTTTCGGCTTTCTTGTAATCCCCCTTTTCGAACGCGTTGTTCGCCATCACATCGTAAATGTACGTCTCTGCCTGTCTGTCAACTCGTTCTTGTGCCAGTCTTAGCGCCGTGTGTAGAATGAGTTCGGCCTTGTCGTACTTTTGTTTCCGCATGCACAGAATGGCCCGCTTGACGATGATTACGAGCTCGTCTTCTTCATTCTGGTTCTCTCTCAGTCCGAGCCATGTCAATATTCCCGCTATAATGTTGAAACTCCTGGAACGGACCATTTGAAATGGTATACCATTTGTTTAATGTTTCACTTGTCTTCAGATGCAGACATGCACTCACCACTGAGGTTTTCCTGATCTGTAGTTGTTCCTAAAGCTAAAATGTTGTCTGGTGAGATGAGGCCGCGCGACACTTATTGTGGGCTGCGAGCGGTGATTAAATGGTGCGACTAACGAGTGACGCGAACGAAGACATCGATCAATAGACAACCGGCGACGGACTAGATGGACGACGACCGACAGCGTCGTCATCAGAGAGGCGTCCTTCTGGCCAGTCGGTAACTGGGCGATAATATTCAAAAGTTTGCCTTCATTATTGCTGATAAATTATCGGGAGTAAAACGAAGCAATCGTGATCACGTGGAAGTCACGCTCCTGGTCACGTGCGCAGGACAAGGACAGGACAAGGACAGGACAGATGATCGAATTTGCCAGAATTCCATCAATTCAATCAGTCGGTGGTGGACGATGAGCACGCAGATACCGAAAATCAGTCAATTATCGCAGCGCGTCATCCGCATTCTGGGATGCAACCCGGGAGTGATGACTCTTCAAGGTAATTTGCCTCTTCCATTTCATTTTGACTCATTATGCTTGTTTACTTTCGCGCATGAAGGAACCAACACGTATTTGATTGGCACCGGGAAGAGGTCAGTTCCCGTTCCATGAGTGTTTATTCTGTTATTGTGTGCTTTCAGACGAGTGCTGATCGACGCTGGAGAGGCGAACAACTCTCAATACGTCGCGGCGTTGAAGCTCGTCCTCGACGAGCATAACGTCGACTTGACTCGACTCGTCATCACTCACTGGCATTACGATCACGTCGGTGGAGTGCCAGATGTGATCAAACACCTCAAACTCACCAGTACGTTAATGTAGAAACAGTTGCAATCTTGATTGTTCTAATTAGTCTCACTCTTCTTAGATTGCTCGGTGGGGAAGTTTAAAGACGACGACAATGATCAGAAATCGATAAAGTTTGATTACTTGAAAGACGGCGACGAAATCCAAGTGGAAGGAGCCACGTTGAAGTAATTATTAACAGTTGTCAGTTTGTTTTTTAATTTCCGAAATTTCCGTAATTCTATCGTAAAGAGTGGTTCACACTCCTGGTCACACTTCGGACCATGTCATTGTGACGATGAAAGAAGAGGAAGCCGTTTTCAGTGGTGATTGCATTCTCGGTGAAGGGACAACTGTACGTAATCTCTAACTAGCCGGATCTTGAGCCAGTTTCTGAGAGGGGTGGGCGGCGAATTCTAGGTGTTCGAAGACCTGCTGTCATACATGAAATCGTTGGAACTCATCATGTCACTGAAGCCGGCAATAATCTATCCCGGTCATGGTCCTCACATCGAGAACCCGCTTCCAAAAATTCAAGAATACATTGATAATCGCAACAATCGTGAAAAGCAGATTCTCGCTGTTATACCGCATGACAAAGATAAAGCGCTCACGGTAATGGAGATCGTGAAGAGTGTCTACAAGGTAAAGGAACTCGCAAGTGGTGAGTGTCACGATGACGCTGCGTTTCGTGATCGATCCACGCTGTTATAACATGTCTAGTTTAACGTGCCTTCCAATTTTGGTTGAGCGACACTTATTTACTGTATTGATGTCATAACCCAAGCAATACGCAATTCTCACTATGTCCATTAATCGCTTTCTAAAGGACACTCCTGAAGCTTTACATTTCGCTGCTGCCAATAACGTTAATCACCACTTGAGCAAGCTGCTCAAAGAAGACCGAATTGGTGAGTTGAATGAACTGTTTTGATTGTGTCACTGATTTATTGTGATGGAACGCAGAGGTTGTCGAAGCAGATGGCGAGATGAAGTATTGGATCAAATCGTGAGGATGCCAACACAGTCATGATGCATAACATATTCGTCACAGTTTTCGTTATGGATGTTAATTTGTTCTTCTACAGGTGTCTATAAGTCAATCGTGATTTTTAACATGCAGCATGTCTCTATAAATGAAAAAGTCACTGAAACACAGTGTATCATTTTGTTGTTTTCCTTAACGGAAAGTCTGCCGTAGTTTGTTTTTGACCAATAGAAATGCTTATTATAATTTTAGTCGTATCTTCGTTCTTGCTGTTCGGTAATTCAGCTTTCAGGTTACCGTTGCCGTCTGACACCAATTCCAATGATCTTAGCAGAGGTGAGCTAATGATTATCCATACAATTAATGAATTAAAAAACTCGTTACAGATTGCGGAAGACAGCCGAACAAGAGAGTCGCTTATGTCGTGGGTGGCTATACTGCTGAGCCGAATTCTTGGCCATGGGCTGCTGCTATTTACGAGAGATATGGAAGATGGAATGCGTACATTTGCACGGGTTCAATCATCAGCCCTCGTCACATCCTGACGGCCGCTCATTGTGTGGTCCGCAGTGACGGTGTTCTGGAACCCAACGATTTGCGTGTGCAAGTCGGAACGACGCATCTTCGCAAATCTAAGTACCTCGAACTCGACAGAATTATTCCGCATGAAAACTACAACATCGAGCAGAAGTACAGTGACATCGCTATTCTTCGACTTAAAGAGCCGCTCGATTTGTCAGCAACCCTCTCTCCGATCTGTTTGCCCATTCCTGAAATGGACAGAAGAGATTTCACTGGCATCAACACGACAGTTATTGGATGGGGCGTGACGAGTTGGGGTGGACACGAGGAAAGCGATGTATTGCAAGTGGTATGCTGATGTTATTTAGTTATTTATGTACTTACGTTTAACCACTTTTTTGCAGGTCCAAGTTCCTGTCGTCGGCAACAAAGAGTGCAACGCTAATTATTCGCGTGTCGAAGGTGCCGACATTGCATACCCAAAGGGGATAAATCATGAGTTTGTTTGTGCTGGTTTGCGAGAAGGAGGAAAGGATTCATGCCTGGTCAGTAAATGCGAAAATATCTGCACTGCTTGTGTAATGTGATTTGGATTTGACTAGGGTGATAGTGGTGGGCCACTAATGGTGGACATAAATAAGAGATGGTATCAACTGGGTTTGGTTTCTTTCGGTTATAAATGTGCCGAACCTGGTCAGTTAATCATTACTCGCTTTTATTTAGGCACTTGTGACAACACAGCTAATTTATGATTCTTTATCTTTCTTTAGGCTATCCTGGCGTGTATACGAGAATTACTACTTTCTCGAAGTGGATTAGTAGTCGTCTGTTAATGTAATTCGTAATGCAAATGCCATCGACAGAGGAATGGTAAACATTAGGGACGTTCTCCATAAGTTTATCATTCGTTGTTATTACATTCGAATGTAATAATAACACTTTTTCTGTGATGAACACCATTACATTTTGTTGGTCTACTGTACGAGTGTATTTGACGCGTCCCTCTTGATGATGACACTTCAGCAATTACATATCGCGATTGTTTTAGGTGAGTTCAACTTGCTCGCTGATCGACCTCTGTATAACCTGGCTAATTTTTTAGCTACTTTGTTTGCAGAAAGCGAGTCGATAATATTTTCCGATGACCAGTCTCAATCTCGTGACAATAGCAAAGAGATTCCGTATCCGTCACTGATGTCGAAATGTGTCCAAACTAACGGAGAGCCAGGCTTGTGCCAGTTGAGTAAGGTCTGCAATCAGCAGGAAGACACAGCTTGGCGTGTTTGTGAATGGAATCACTATCCTTCAGTTCCATATTCTTTGTGCTGTCCACATGTGATCGCCAAAAGTAAGATATTTTCCATTCAAGTTATCGACGGCGGTGGAGACGAGCAAGAAGTGCGTCGTGTTCATCAGAGTAAAGGTGGTCGTGATGAATTCAAAGAAATAAGTGAAGGGAAGGGAAAGAATGAGAAACAAAAAGGACGTGACGATGAAGAGATAGATAACCACGAACATGAAAAGCATAAATCTAAGAAAATTTGCGGTGTTCGTTATGACGATGGCGACAAAGATTATGCTCAGTCGTCAGAGAATTCTAATTCTAATTACCTGAAGAGGAAGAAGCGACGCGTCACAAACAGTGTCGATGATCACACGACTAGTGATGATGGCCTCGACATTCATAACGTCAGTGAACCGATGGCTCTTTTACCAGAAGCTCAGTTTGTCGTTGGTGGTTTCGATGCGAGAGTTGGTCACGATCCTTGGTGTGTACGCATCATTAACAACTTTGTGCAAACTTAAACTCTGTTTCTGTCTTCTCCAAGGATGGTTGTTATTCGACATGATGGCGAGTTTATTTGCGGAGGAGCGCTAATTGGAAAGCGACACGTTCTGTCGGCCGCACATTGTTTTTATAATGACAAGTAAGTATCCACTCGTTCTAATGGCTCATTAGTAATGTGTGATTTTGTCGAATGTTCTCATTTGTTCAGGGATCCTTTTTCGTATGAAGTCGAAGTTGGATCTACATATCTAGGAAAAGGCGTGCGATATTTTGTCAAAGGGATAGACATCCACGAATTTTATGAAGAGCCAGAAATTTACCACGATATCGCTCTGGTTACAATCGAAGAAGGATTAAAGTTCACTTCGAAGGTGTCTCCGATCTGCTTGCCGCAAAAGTACATGACTGCTGAGCATTTTCGCGGAAAATTTGCCGAAGTAGCAGGATGGGGAGCCAAAGTTTACGGTACGACTAGAGACCTATGCTTTTGCGGCATGCCGCATAGGTACGACACATGACAGCGTTTCTAACTATGTGGCCAACAATCTGATTTTTGAAGGTGGTGATGCCTCATTGGTTTTGCAAGAAGCAGCGGTCGAGGTTTGGAACAGTAGAGAATGTAATGACACGTATGCAGTAATGGCGAAAAGAGAGATCCCAGTCGGCATCACTTCCTCTCTCATATGCGCTGGTTTTAATGATGGGATCAAGGATGCGTGTCAAGGCGATTCAGGAGGACCTTTGTCGATCAAGGAACGCGAAGGTCTCGTCTATCAGATCGGCGTCGTTTCGTTCGGATACAGGTGCGCGATGCCGCGATTTCCAGGTGAGACATCGCATCGGAAACTATCGTAATTGTTAGGAAGTGAACCTCTTTAGGTGTTTATACGTGCGTCGCTCACTACCTGGATTGGATACACGAGAAAATGGAAAATCCGTGATTTGTTGCAGGTACAGTGCGAAATTGAACTGCGTTCTGGAAAATATTCACTTCCTGCGATCTGTCTGACTCAACCTCATAGCAATTGCATTAATGCATTTAACAGTCATTAGTTTTGGTGTGTGCACCACGGAATTCAAGTGAAATGAAGTTCCGCCGACGAACAAACATTAAATAATCGGTGGAGTGCGAAACAAGTTTCGTATTGTTGCTAATAAATAAACACAGAATGTCATTATAACCACTTAGAGAGCACGCTTCGATGATTTCGATTGCCTTGAAGTTGTTTGGTGATGGCCACACGCCGATGAATCCCTTTCATTGACAGCAGGAACAACTCTTCTGTGTCGCGACAAACAACATCGATGGCTTAGAAGAAAAGCTAATCGAAATCTGGCCGAAATGATTCGATTATGGTTGCATCTGATCGCGATTTTCTCGATTCTATGGTTCGCTAAAAGCATTGATCCGCAGTCTTACAATGCCAGAAGTGAGTTTTCTTCACCTCCTTACGACCCAAGAGGAGAGTTTTTCGTAAGTTTGTTGGAGTCGTTAGATAAGCGTTTTCTAATTGTGTGTGTTCATTCTTTTTAGGATCCGTATCATTGGCGCGATTTCGGTCAGAGGAAACTAAATGACGGTGGCTGCAACTCGGTGCTAAGACAGAAAGAAGGTAGAGTCCGTTGTGCCAAATGATCTCAGCAGCAAATTCACAATCAAAACACGGCAGGGTGGATATTTAGTCCAAACTTTCCGTCGAATTACGCCAATTCGCAACGATGCACTGTTGTCGTCGAGCGCCTTGGTATCGATGTTTGTCAGGTAAAAGTAATGCATCGCTAAACAAACTTCCGCATTGTGATCTTCGCTTTGATTTTTCGTTTCTATTTATGTAGCTCGAATTGGTATTCACAGATTTCGATGTTGAACCAAGCCATGGATGTACTGCTGATTACTTAGATTTGGGCAATGGACAAAGGCTGTGTGGTGCACTCCCATTCGAAACAAAAAGTAGGCTATATTTGTCCAGTTGAGAATGAAACTCTATTTAATGCTGCGTTTCAAATGAAACGATTTCAGAGAGAGTCAGTTTTTCTCCGGCATCGAACACGTTGCGACTTACATTCGCGAGCGATTCACAAACCAACCGCAAAGGCTTCATGGCGCAAGTAAACCAGCTGAGGCACTCCTGCAACGGTTCTCAGTTCCTTCCAAGTTTTCCGCGACCGCCACTTCCGCCACGGCCTTCGTTCGATCTCGGTGGACGACAACCAGCATCGTCCATTAATTATTGCGATGATCATGTGAACGATTATTTCTCGATACTGAAAAGTCCAACTCACCCATTTTTCGGATACAGCGGAAACCAGACTTGCAATTACATTATTCGTAGGCCATCGAAAGATGTGTGTCGAGTCGATTTTCTGTATCGACATTTTGATCTGCCGCACAACGATAAGCGATGCAGCCGAGACTATTTTGAGTTGCCCGACCGTAGCCGCACCTGCGGCAGAGAAATTGGGATCAAAGGATTCTACTTTCCTCAAGGAAGCGATTTTCTCATTGCGAGATTTGTCAGCGATACTTTCAGCCCAGCTGCAGGATTCGAGATCGAAGTTCGACAAATTCGCGAGTCGTGTTCTTATCGCTTGCCTCAGAGACGTAAGGAAAACTTGCAATCAAAGTAGTAACTACGAGTCAATGGTGATACCGTATTTTTGGAGTAATTTATTTCTTCGTTCAGGTATTAAGTGTGACCGACGCGTCAACACACGCACCGCATACGTTCGGTCACCAGGATTCAGTAATGGTCGGTATGGAACAGATGAGCAGTGCGTATACATGATCGAGCCGTTCGACAGAGGCGTCTGCAAGTTCGACATGCACTTCATGCAATGCAAAATTCAGTCGATTTCAGCAATTAGCGGGACTTGTTCCGATGACTTCATGCAGCTTCCTGACGGATCGCGTATCTGTGGTCAGTGCGCCGGCAAAAGTGAGTGCGAATGTGTTGACCATGATCGGAATAACGTTATTTGTTTCATTTTAGGAACTTTTACTTTTCCTAAGGACAACAGAAACTCAGCGATGGCATTCTTTCGAAGCGATGCGGCTATTCATGATGAAGGATTCGATATATTTATCGAACAATTTCCCGACTCGTGCTTGAAGGAAGGGCCACCTTATGACCCGAATGTAATCACGACATATCCTCCGTTGATCAACAAACCGGTGTTCCCGCCGTTTGGTAGACCACCTAATTTTCCCGACTTCCAACCAACTCGTTTCCCCGATATTCCCACCATGCCACCAAATCTTCCCAGTATTCCATTTGATATGGGGCCGAATATCTGCGCTGAAACCAGCTCTTGGCACGCTGTTTTCAAAAGCCCAAATTATCCTTTTCCCTACACATTTGCTGTTAGCGATTGCTGGTACAAAATTCACCGCAACGACAAGCACGTTTGCCGATTCGAAATCACCTTCCTCGATTTCGATGTCGGATTCAACGATAACGGTTACTGCATTGGTGACTATCTGGAAGTTGACTCAGTTCGGTATTGCGGACGGCGACTAGGACAGAAAATTGACATTGATTTCCTGCACGACAAACAAGTCGTGTCATTCCTGTTTCACTCGGATGAAGTTAATCGCTACCATTCCGGACGATTCAAGATCGAAGTGAGGCAATCAAGTGACAATTGTCGAACTAACACTCGGCCGCACGACAGCAGTGGTTCTGATTTGATACCGAACACCGTTTCAACGTGTGGTAATGAATATTACGAACAAGACACGTTTCAAATACTAAGTCCTGGCTACCAGAGCGGACGATACGCGGCTCTACTGAATTGCGAGTATCGAATTAAGAAAGTGTCGTTCGATGTGTGTGCGATCGAATTGAAATACAACACATTTGCAGTGGAAGAATCGCAGGATTGTCGCAAGGATTATCTCGAAATTGGTATCATGAGGCTGTGCGGGAAGTTGCCGTATGAAGCTAAACGTAAGTGCTGCGAGATTGATACAACTGTAGTACAATTATTGTACTAGCGTCGACTTGGATTCGAGTTGGCGGTGCTACTGTTTCAATTGTATCGTTATAGGAACGTATGAATTCGTCACCGATGAAATGGTGATCAAGTTTCACACGGACGCTAACGTGAGTGCACCAGGCTTCTTCATCATAATCAAACAGGTCAAGTGCTAGATCGAAATGTCGTCCGACAAATCTGGTAGGAAGAAACAATTCTGCAGCCTTAATGTTACATGCATCAATTTTTCACCTGTCGCATTTGAAATTAAATCTGGGTTCTGATGCGGTCTCAATGTCGGAAAGTAATTGGGTAAAAGTGAGGATTACATTATACGCGCTATGATATGTTATGATAGAGAATGTGATGTAAGTACTTGTTTCTTATCTGAAATTAGTCTTACTGATTATTTAATGGCGTACAAGGAGATGTGTTCATTTCGTCAGTGTGTTTTACGGAAAACCAGACAAGTCACAGTCCTTCCTTTGTTGCCGCCGAAACTCAAGCTCGGCGTTTCAATCTTGTCGTCTACCTCGAGCACAGAATCGGAATGGACGAAGTGCTTCTTCAGTTCGTCTTCGGTCCAATTGCACGAGACCAGCACGAACAGCCCGCATTCGGAGAGCAATCTGAGCACACGATTCTTGTACTTCTGTTGCACTTGGTGGATATCGACATCAGGCATCAAACATATAGCATCATATCTACAGATCATGGAGAGTGACTATCGTGAGACGTTCGATGCGGAGTGCATGCAAATGGTACGTACGTGCCCTTATCGAATACGACGTCGTACTTCTGAGCAAAGCACGAATCAGAATGAATCGAGTTACCATCGAGAATGTCGGCGACTTCGAAATGAATACTGTCGATGACATTCTGTTTGCTCGCGATGGCCGACGCCAACTCGATGGCACTGTGCACGTAATCGACGCCGACCAATTCCGTGAATCCGCGCTGCGCCAGTTCTACCAGGAGCTTGCCATTACCGCATCCCAAGTCGATGATCCGTGGCGACTGTCTCTCCTTGTCGCCAGGCACGCGATTCTCGAACCACTTGACGATCTTCTTGAGCAGTACGTCGCCGAACCAGATCTCTCCCTCGTCGCCGTGATCAACGAAATTACGTATTTCTTCGTCGTACTGCTGCTGCCAGAACTCTCGAGTACCCAGTTCGGACGGCGACACCCGGCTGTCGTCGTCGAAGTCGGGAGAATCAGCCGGCGACGAACCAGGATCGAGATCAGTTGCGCTCATCTTTGTCCTGGTCAGCACGTGCGCGTCACGTGACTGCTGACCCAGATCTGGGCTCGAATAAATCATCCATACAGCCATCCTTCCTTCACGGCGTTGCCAACCAAAATGTGTGACCGGAATAACTTGTCGCTGCTGGATCAGGTCGATCAGCTTGTCATTCATACCGGAAATTTGTTGGCGAGTGAGAACTTGAAGCGCAAAGTCTCAATGACGCCGACTGAAGAGGTGAGTTTAATCGTTCACGTGGCAAAGCGTCGATTCTAATTAACAGGTACTCTCTACCCAATTAGATTGCCGAGGGAATCGTGTTGGCATTGAATGTGCTGTTGGCGAATCCTGCTGCTGAAGATGTTGTCGAGCAGTCGAACAGTATTGCGGTGATCAGATCTCGCTTGTCGAGCAAGATCGAGAGCAGTCGGCAGAGTGTGAAAGTGAACTGCAAGATATTCACGTACTGCATCCACGACTGCAATGCCATCGACGAGGCCGTCAGCACCGTGCTCACCGAACTCGGCATCGATGTCATCGATTCGCTCACTTTATCGTCGCCGCCGTATGAGACCAAGATCGCCAACGACCAACTCCTGCCTCTGTGGTCGTGTGGAGAGAAGTTGGTTGCCAGTGGCAAGGCGATGACGCTGGGCGTCAGCGATCTCGATACCGATCAGTTGGTCTACTTGCACGAGAATGCTAAATCCGTTAAACCGGTATCAAATCAAATTAACCTGGAAGCTTGCTGTGTGATACCGCCGGAAATGAGCGACTTTGCCAAACAGAATGGTATCGAACTACTGGCGCACAATGACCCGAGAGGTTTGACCATCCATGATAATTGATGCCTGCCTGTTTGCCGGTGTCGAACCCATATTTGACTGCTATTTGTTCTATGGTCGATTCTCACCAGATTTCCTTCCTCTCGACAAGTTGCATTCCATGTTGTCCGCGTACACGCGTGTCGACGGTGCAGGAGAGTGGCGCCGGAAGTGGATCGCCAGATACTCGGTCATCGTCAAAGGCAAAGGTATTATCCAGAATAAAGGATACATTCTCGCAGTGGTGAAGAAGACGAAAATTTAATGAATTTTTTAGAAAACAATTTAGTCAATACATAGCGCATACATGGGACACAAACAAATATTAGCAGAAGAGAAGATTACGTTATGAACTGAATAATGATGAATCAAATGCGTAATCACCGATTAATTTGTTTACACCTCGTGCCAGCAGCGGTCGACTTCGTTCTCATTCTCGTCTTCACCTAAGTTTAACGACGTGGAAGTTGAGCAGCGCTTCCTCGTCCCGCAAATTGGTGAGCGTGTAGAGCGTCTCAGACGGAATCTCGAAGCAGTCGGCACTCTTCAGAACTACCAACGGGTTCTTGCCGACCTGAAGCGACACGACACCGTGAACGATCGTGAAACTGGACACATATTTGCCGGTCTCCGAGCTATTTTTCACGCCGAGAGGGGCCAATTTGAGCATGCCCTGAACGAGACCCTTCGGCTTGTCCTTCTTGATAAACGCCATTTGGACTTGCGGGCCGTTGACCTCGCTGTGAAGGAAATTAAGCGACAATCAGCAACGAGTTGGTAAATTACAAGGACGACGGCTGGACGACAATCGAAGCTCTCACTTCTTGTCAATCAGTCACGCCACGTCGCTCACAAAATGCTTGTTATGTAGTAGTGCTTACCTGTTCTTCCAGGTTACCTCATTGATCGGCTTGATCAAGTCCTTGTTCTGCTTTTCATGGCACCGCTTCTCGTTCTCATTCAGCAGATCGCTGGCATTGGGCACGTGCAGTGACAGGTCGTTGAACGCCCGTCTCTTTTTTGGCTCGTTACTGACACCATTCTCGTCTTCTTCGTCGTCTACAATGACGCGTTTCCTTTTCTTTTTCGTGGCCTTCTTCTGACCAATGCGCGATTTTTGTCCTTCTGGGAATCCCTCTTCGATACCGACAATGGTGCACAGGCCATTGCTTCGTCTCTCGTATCGCGGTCGCTCGTTCCTCCAGTATTCCAACTGCCTATTGATTCTGTTTCGTCTTGGGTATCTGCTACTGTCTTCTCCTTCTGGTATGGGCGAAGCGACTTGACGATCGGGAGAAGCCACTCCAGGTTCAAGTGAAACGACTCCAGGTTCGGACGATGCGATTCCAGATACGGGCGAAGCGACGCCAGGTTCGGGAGAAGCGATTCCAGGTTCAAGTGAAACGACTCCAGGTTCGGGCGAAGCGATTCCAGGTACGGGAGAAGCGACTCCAGGTTTGGGCGATGTGATTCTGTAATCGGGCGATGCGGGTTCGGGTTCGGGCGATGAGACGGTCGCAACAGCTTCGATGACAGTCGTCTGGCAGTCAGTTGCACCAGAAGATTTCCTATCATCGGTTTCGAAAGGTGACGTCTGTGTAGTCGCAACACAGAAAGACATGCCAATTGAACGACCAGTTTCGTTGAATGATCGCCACTTTCGTGTGGTTGTTCGGTTCGGTGTCAGAGGAGAGAGATAAGGAGAGACGTCCAAGTACGGTGTCAACAGATCTTCACGGATAGTAGTCGACATGGTCGATGTCGACCTCCTGGCTACCTCAGGGTGGCTCACGTTGAAAGTGGAGTAGCTCATCATCATCATGGACGGTTCAAACGTAGCTCGTGTTGGACAATCCGTACCATCGACCTGTGACGGGACAGAACCGATTGGGGTCGACTCCCTGTTCTCGACATCGCTGTCTTCCTCGCTGCTAGAACTGCTGTAATCCACATCCAAGTTATGGAACTGCAATTTCTGGATTAACTGCTCACGGAACTCCGGCTGGTTAAAAAAGACATCCGCTCGGCGCCTGACTCGTCGCTGACTGCCATTCGCTATTCGTTGCACATTTATCATCCAGTTCGGCTCGACGGCCACCTTGTCCGTTTCCTGGGACGACACCAAATCGTCAGCGATTCGTCTCTTGATGGAAAATCGACGTCGTGGCATGGTTGGAACAGGCCCAGATGCGGGAAACAAGTTGAAAGAGGGACACAGTGAAGTGAAGAGACAAGAATGACCAGGACGACCGTTAATCGCGCGCCATTGGCCGTGACAGAT
>JAGGCA010001194.1:14664-28887 GCA_022876805.1 Osperalycus tenerphagus | reverse complement strand
TCTGTGGTATCTCATCAAGTCAGATCCCAGTATTCGGTTACCGACGAGGAATCTATGCGATTGCAGTCCTCATAAGGCGTTACTTTTCGATTGCTCATAACTTTAAAACTTTGGCAAAAGCAGCCGGCAACAGAAATGAAATTCGTGTTCAGCACACTGAAAACTAGCAAATTGACTACCTGGTTTTTCAATATCGATGACATAGTTCGGGACCTTACCTCGTTAGAAAAATTTCAAGCGTTCAGTTCAGTTTTTTTTGGGACACCCTGTATATAGAGTAATAGTGAAAATTTTTAATCATCTCACATATTCGTATTTTTTGCTGTATTCATCAACTACGATTGTCACTCTTTCCGAGTAAACTGTTTTCTAATTTCTACTGATGAGCACGCATGCACCGAGTGCGATTTTTGTGTGCTGGCTCAATTTCATGCCAATTACAGTGCGTTGTTTTTAGTCGAAATGCAAAGATGTATCAGGATTATAAATTTTCACTACTCTATGTCCAAAGTACCACTCAATTTGGTGAAGTAATTTCCGAGATATTAACTATTTAAAGTGTGAAGGTCGTCTTTGGACACCCGATATGTATGTGTGTATATACATGTATGTGGCAATCGGTACGTCACTAACTACGTGTCATCAGATTTTTGCAAGTTTAATATAACTATTTCTATTTTCGTATCTGAAACTTAAGTGAGTGATTCACTTTAAACATTTACGTCACACTGTCATTAAAGAGCGACTACCTCGAGTTACCCAAAACAGTAATACATCAGTACCGGAACGCGTAATTAGCGGAATAACCCGAAGTTGAATTCTGAATAGTGGCATCTCTAGTGAACAGGGACCTAAACCCGTCCGTGCCCTCATCAATGTGGATTCTACCCGCCCGCAGGGGGCCACTTGCACACCTCTAGTGATTGCTAGCTCGACAAATGTGTCAAAAACATTACTTAATTTGATGACAATTTCCCTGTCTACAGTCAGACCTGTCATTACGTCAATCATTAAGGACATGAAGCTTTTGTTGATGCGCATTTAGTTTCATCACGACTCGTTTAAGAGGCTATCTTCTTATTTTCAGTCAATTCTTCTCTGGCACTTTGTTTCTTCGGCGAATCTCACCAGCAAAGTACAAGATTTCAACACCAGCATCACCTTACTGTCAGCAGAATTACGTTCACTAAATCTCCGAAGCACATGACAGAGCTAATAACCATGAAACTTAATCAACTGATAGTCAATTTAATTGCATATCGATTATTTTAGGAGAAAAAAGACATTAATTTGCCTGAGAAATAAATATTTGAGCCGAAACTGATTCCTCGAAAATGTTCTATTCCTGGCCACTCATATCCGATTTGACTTAGCCAGCATTCGTTCGAAAAAAGTATCACTTGCTATAATTAGTTAGAAAGCCTGGCAACGTTGTGGTAATAATAGGTATGCGCGAGTTTCGTAATTGATGATGGAAACGTAACAATTTGCGACGAGCGTATTGATGTCGTCATTCTGATGTCATTCGACGGTTCGTTTGCCTCGTATTGTTGGGCTTTTTCTTTCCTATTTCTTATTGGAGGTATCCCCTTCTGGAAGGGCGACGTGAGCAGTCGTGTGCCATCTTCAGACAACGAATTCTCACTCCTACCGGCTTTTCGTCAGGGCCGGGACACAGGTTGTGGTCATCGTCACTCAATTGATTTCGTTCCTCAATCTTCTTACGTGACACATTGTACATAAATATGTGTGTCGTGTCAAATATTCATTCATCTTAACGAAATTAGGAAATTCGTACCGAACAAGAAACCGACCACTATTAAATTTTGGTTAATCCCTATGTGTTATTGGTTATTGCCAGCGGCCATAAGAACGTAAAGATAAAATTGAACATTAATTAGTCAGGCTTCGGTTAAGTGCATGTGAGACTTTCGCTATCTTTTCAGGTTAATCCGCAACCAGTGCTGTGTTTTTCGCACAATTCTGAGGTCGCGTAGGGAGATGTCCCCATTTGATGACCATCTATCACTTTCCTTTAGCACGCAGTCAAAAATTATCATCGCGACAAAGACGCCCAGAGCGTAACCCAGTACAAATATGGTGCCCATTTACTCATAGAATCAGAAATAAATTAAAACAACAGGCATCAATTCTCCTTCATGTGCTACTGTCGTGTTCTCAGGGCATTCGCTCGATTGTTATGTAACTTTCTTCCATCGTTTTAGGTGGAAATGAAAAATGAAGTCAGTAATTTCAGTCTCTTAATCTCACTTTATTGGTACTGTGATTAATTTAACGATCATGATGATCCCATGAATAATGGAGTCATTGCTGCTGGGAGTAAATTGGAATGCCACCAATTTTGACGGAGATGGGACCTCGCCGTCGCCCGGTGCCCGGGTCAGGTTGACGGTCTAGAGCCACTTGTACTAAGCCGCCAAGCACGCTGATGCCCAAATCGGTTCCACCCTTGTCATTCTTAATGAGACCCATTTCATAAATGCCTCTGTTGAAAGCGAAAAAAGGAAACGCAACATGAAAGAAAGTCAAACTAATTGATTATCGCTGGGAATTTAGTTGAGTAGCACCGTTATTTTGGCCACAAGGAATTTGCATGTGCACGCAATTCACTTGAATGACATGCTCGTTGAATATATAACTAATACATAACTACACTTTACTGGCATGACCAGCCAGACAAAACCGAATCGGCTAAAAATAGCAGAGATCGCCATAAATTCGTGCGAGCGACTCAATTAATGAGTGAGCAAGTTAAATTTTGAATGTTACGACAAACGGGGTTAGCTAACTTGCTCATTCTATTAATGGTCACTCAGGTGGAGATGAAAGTGAGTGAAAATCAGCCCGCTTGTGTGCCGTGTCCTCCAGTTACACATTCGTCTTATTTCGAGCCTCGCTTATCGTCACGATGAACGAAGCAGGCAGGTATTTATAAACAGTTGCAAATAAACTCCATCAGGATGTACTCACTCGGGGGGCGTCATTTCGCAGCTTTCATTGCGGACACGCGGAAAAAATAGCCCAACTTACGGGACATTGACGCCAACTTGCCGATCGCCGGTTTGCTGCTGCTTGTCTACTCGGACCAGTTGCGGATCGCCGATGGTGCAGTGGAGGATGCCCGCCAACAGGATCAGCGTGGGGATCAGCCAGTTATTAATAGCGCCATCCAGGTGGGCCATTGTTGTGCAGATCAGATTCTGATTACCGACCACACAGATGAGAACTTCTTTGGAGGAAGTTAGCCGCTGGATGCGGAAAATGGCGAATTATTTCGTGCTCCCGTTCAAACTGTCACACGAAATGGTTAGAAGCGAGACACGTCAACAGAGTTGAAGCATTGAGATCAAGTCAAGTGAAGTGAAGTGAAGTCAACAGTCGTTGATACGTCTGTACGCTTGCGTTTCTGCACTTTATAACTTCCTGGAATGGGCAGATAATTGCCCCCTGAATAAATTCGCAGCGCTCACCGCAGATAAGGCCGCAAAACAAACCTCTTCTTAACTTACTTTTCAGATTCCTGACGCTGATCGCACGACACGCTTACTGCCCGACTATTCGTCAAATCGGCCGTTAATTCTCCCGTTAATTCTCTTATCACTGCGATACGATCAGCAATGAGGATTGTTCTTGAGGAAGTTGGCAGTTTTACGAAGCTATAATTCCAGCGGCGAATAAGTGTAAACTGGCAACTGACTAATTAGCGCGGTGACCAAGTTTCTGTAGCACCAGAAGCCACGAAATGTGACGATAAGTGAACAGGAGAGAGTGGCCACAAGAGTGAAACGAAGGCGAATGTTGACCAAGATTAGACTCTGCACTCGTCCATCGATGCCCCGAGTTATGAGTAGCTTGGCATATAGAGATTCGTTTTAAATGCTTGTTTATTGTTTGTACCAGCCCCGCGAAGGGCACCAGCAATGCTGGTCCAGCATGAGTAATTATCTAATATTAATGACAGACTTCGTGGTGATGCATTCATTCGTCCATTCGTTAAAGTTTGTCTCCCCAGCAGTCACGTCACGATTCGCCTGTGGTTATGGAGGCACTTGACAAGTGACCTTTTTGTTCTGAGACGTTCCTTAACCCTTTCCCTTTCCCCAACACACAATTCCAGCTAATCCAAATCCGTTTCGCGTTCAGTTGCGTGCCATGACGAAATTTTTCAAACATTATAATCGACTATTCTGTCAATAATTGTCCGAATGATAAATCAGTTTCCATAAGCAATCAGTTCGCGCTGCTAAGTACACAGAGTCACGATAATGAGAGACGACATGCAAATTTCGCACAGAATCAACAGACAGGTACTACTAGCAAAAAAAGTCTGCGCACCAGCTTTCTGAAGTCAGCGCAAAATTCGTGTTCAGGGATGCAGTCAATATTGAAAATGTCACGCATTAATGAGCAGCAATTAATCGCAATTAATTAATTAGCTAGAGTAGAAGTGCAAATGGGTCAGTTAAGTGAAAGTAGTCGATGGCGCATCGTCCACCATCACTTGATAGGCTTCATCAGGATTCCGAGAGACTAAATCTGCGAACTTTTCTATTGTATACGTGGCTAAACCCCTCCAGATTTCAGGCGAATCAATTTGAACGCGTGCAAAGACTTTTTTTGCTGGTAGTACATTGAGATGACTTTTTATTTTTCGTATATTAAATAAACATGATCAGCAGAACTCGTGAGATAACAAAGTGAGTTGTTGGCACTACAAACAAGTGTCTATCGAGTCGCATTTTTCGTAAGTTATTACAGATGCATTATGGTCAACCAATTCAAATTTGATGCTGCGATGAGTATTGATCGACCATGAACGAATACCATCAATCAGTGTTCGATGTGCACGTATCAGTTTCGTTTCGTGTTTGGGGGTTTAACACATCATTCAGTTCGCTTCTCGATTCCAACAATCGGTGAACTCAGGAGCAGAATCGCGTCGATTTTGAGTATCGTGTCAATGAATCGCTGCACCGCAAAAAAAGGACAGGAGCGTGGCGAAAGAGTAAAAAAAAGTAATCTGGTGAGAGCAGGTCCAGTTAGCCGGTCGATTTGAGTGTGATCACTGGTTGGAAGAGTGCATCATCTAGTTGTGACCGTGTCTGGCAAGCACGTATTGCCGGTAGTGGTTGGTAGCATAGGCTTGCGCGCCCTCACTGCCCCCGTACAGATCACCGCCCTGGTCACCATAAGCATCGCCACCGGCATCTTGTTGGCCGTACGCATCGCCACCAGCATCAAGGCTGCCATATGCGTCCGCACCGGCATTTCCGCCATACGCGTCTCCGCCCACAGAGGCTCCACCGTAAGCGTCCGCACCACCCGCATCACCATACGCGTTACCTCCCGCAGCGGCACCACCATAGGCACCGCCAGCACCAGCACCTGCCCCGTACGCGTCGCCGGAACCATACGAGTCGGCTGCAGCTGCCGCTTGTAACAGTTTGGTGAATGGATTGTTTTCTTCGTCATAGAGTGCTTCCTCCAAAGTCTTGGTCACTTTATCCACACTATCACCGTAGGCATCACCACCTTGGGCCGTGCCATACGAGTCTCCACCAGCATCTCCATAACCACCGGCAGCCTGACCGGCACCACCAGCAGCACCATAGGCATCACCACCGGCATCCTGACCGGCATCACCAGCAGCACCGTAGGCATCACCACCACCTCCGCCACCTTGTTGCTGGCCATATGCGTCGCCGCCCGCATCTCCATATGCTCCTTGATCTGCACTCAGGCCGCCGCCGTACGCATCACCACCGGCGCCGCCAGCATCACCGTATGAATCACCACCAGCTCCTCCATCAGCGCCTCCACCATAAGCGCCCGCACCAGCATCTCCACCTCCATATGCTCCCGCACCGGCACCGGCATCACCACCGGCCCCGTACGCATCGCCGCCCTGCTGACCTCCATACCCGGCGTCGGCCGCTCCACCATCGCCGTATCCACCTCCACCAGCAGCTTGCTGGCCGTAGCCTCCCTCGGCTTGTTGACCGTAGCCACCCTCAGCCTGACCGCCGTATCCACCGGCTTGTCCACCTTCTTGTTGTTGTTGGCCGTATCCACCCTGCTGGCCACCACCATATGCGTCGGCTTGTTGCTGCTGACCATCACCATCACCATAGCCACCAGCCTGCTGGCTGCCGTACGCGTCACCACCTCCTTGTTGACCGTAACCTTGTTGCTGTTGTTGTTGTCCATAGGCGTCGGCCTGTTGGGCTTGACCATAACCTCCACCGGCTGCCCCACCGCCTCCACCACTGCCGTAAGACTGGGCTTGGTATTGGGCGAGTGCGACAAGCAGGAGACAAGAGAAGGTGAGTACTCTAAAAGTCGACTTCATCTCGATCTAATCATCAGTGAGAAAGCAGAGCACCATTGAGTTGGACGATGATTAAATAAGAGCACCAACAATGCGTGAGTTGAACGCGTGACAATTAATCTAGAATTAGCCGAAAATAAATGGAAGCAATGCTTGGTGTGTTTGGTAGTTTTTATAGTCGGTCCTTGTCCGCAATTAGCGTCGTCGAGCATCAGCTTTTGATCGGCGCGTTCGTCGGCATGCAAATCAGGACCGCGTTCAATGCACTCTGACCGGCACTTCACCACCACCTCATCAGCTCAGCACCTCGCTCACTCACCTGTCACGTCGACTCCCTCTGCAGCACAATCACAGTCGAACACGTATATGTACAAACCGCCGCGTCGGGCACCTGATGCCTTATATACCTCGCGCATCGAACATCGCGGTGCAAACACCTCTCCGAGACGAGGACCACTGCTCGGTGAGTACCGCGCTCGAGTCCTCCTCATCTGGCATCCTCGCCTGATCTGGCACCACCTCACCACCTCGCCACCTCACCTCTCCGTTATCTGGAGCATTGTTCACCATCGTGCGCCGCTTACACTACTTTTAGTTGACGCTAAAACGCGTATAATTAAAGAGAAAAACCGGTAAGTGAAAAGAAGAGGAGAGGGAGCGAAGAGAAGAAGAGAAGAGAAGAAGCGAAACGAGATGAGATGAAACGAAATTAGGTCGATGCAATAAACCATCAGAGAGCGAAAGACTCTCAAAGACTCCTCTCAAAGATTCCTCTCCGAGTTTGATCAGTAAAAAGCACACAAATTTCACTGCAATGTTTCGCTCTCACCCTGGCCTGGCCGCCCTCTCGCCTGACATTACATTTTATTTATAAAACTTTCTAAGTACCTCTCACCTGTCTTCGAAATTGCGTGTGAAGGCAATTCGACTATCAGAAAAGAAACGCAAAGTTTGCATGAAGGCAGTGCACGGCGATGTTCGAACGATTTTAATAATATGCACCATGTCAACATCTCAGACGGGAATTGTTACAATTTCGGTTTTCACGAGGATCCACTTTTTCAGGTCTTCGTTTAGTAATGCACGGATTCCATCATTCTGTTTGGTTCGTGAGCGGCAATTTGATGCCCGTGGTCAGCCAAAGTAGTACTACAGATACCTGCCCACAGCTCGGGTCATGTATCGAATAATGGAGCACGTCATTGTCGTGCTGTGGCCGTCATTGAATGAGGAAGCGATCGCACCACTTTCGTGACACGGCACGACCGGAGGACTCGATGTTGAATTATCGCTCCCGTTTTTATTCTTATCGTTTGCTGATTCGAGTGTGCCCGAATTATTTCTCTAATCAGGAAATTGGCAGCGTAGCGCTGATCGAATAATCTGCCCGTTAACCATTTTGCGAAGAACTGTGAGAATGTTGACTGTTGCACAATCAGTGAGAAGGAAAAGAGGAAGAAAACATGTAATACTGATTAACAGGAATGATGCTACGCTATTTGGTCGCATTACGCCTCTACTTGCTACCTGAGGTATCATAGTAACGACTAATTCATACACAATCCAACACTAAATCGACATGTTAATGGTGGAAGACGAAACCTCGTTAATATCAATTTGATAAGTTTGACCACATTATGTAATTGCAGTGGCAAGCAGTTATGATACGAATTAGGAACTGTATTACCTATTCGCTATACTGATCCTCTGTCATTATAATGTCGCAGCCAAAAGCGATGCGTTGTAAAAACGATTAGACAACGTTGTCTTTATGAATCCTTTGGGCTATTTTCGTGCTAAAGAATGAACACTATTTTCGACTAACACTTTTTGCCAGAGTACAATGTTTGCGAATGTCAATGCATTTGCTCAAATTTACAGGGATAGGGTAACCAATCGGGTAACCCCTCACGGCTGACGGCCGCAGTGTTTGCGATCATAACTGATGCTCTTATTTGCATACGTGACACAAACATATCAGTGTACTGCTGTATACGCAGGTTTGTCAAGTCACCTTCACTTGCTACAGTTCTGACAGATCAATTTCGAGTCCCTTTCGGCTGTTTTCTGAACCTTTGACCAAATGGCTAGGACGAAGAATCAATTTGATGTACCATTGGCATAGTATACATCAATACCGAACGACAAAAGGGAAGAGAAAATTACGTGCAATATGTTCTGAGTATTTTACCACAGGTTATGTTTGGATTGTTATATCGCAAAGCTGGTATTGGTGGGTACATCATCTCAAAATTTCATCCAATGCCGGGGTGAGAGACAGGGCAACGGTTAACCACAGCATTCCTACTGTCTATTAAGTGTGTCATTATCATTATCATCTTTCCGTCTGAGGCTCACCTGAACAAAAATCATCTAATTTGAGTTTGACATGCGTCCTACTTCGTGGTGCACTTTCGTAGTGTTAGCCTTTTCACATTCTCTCGCACTGTTTTTAGCTTGCAGTTCATGTTCATGGGACACTTACATTCGTCATGACAGTGACTCTGACAGTCACCGCACACACATTTCGCCGCGAATTTTTAACTTTCGTTTTGTTTGTCGGTTGCCGCAAATAGCAAGATGGAAGTTCACGTTCCTGATGCTCGCCGTTATTATTTTGGTGGCCTTATTTCTTCCCTGAAGAATGACGGCGTGTTCCGTAACGCGAGCCCGTCCAAAAGTGCTTGGCAGGCATCGCTTTCTAATTCGTCGCTAAACTCTCCTAATGACACGTCTGTGAGTTATTCCACTTCCCATTTCCTTCGAGTTCATGTCGATATTATTATTACTGCAATCAATGACCCCGTGGACTAAACACGGGGCCAGCGGAAAGCTACCGTCTGATGATCTTCGGCTCGCAATTTGCTATCAATTTTAATAGACACGAGCTTCTCATGATGGAACAAGCACGTCACCATCAATATCTATGGTTGATGGCTTTCGTCTGCAACTCAGCGAAACTAACTCATCGTCAGACTATCTCACTGAAACATATTCAACGTCGAGTCTTCAGGTGGCCACCACACACCGCGAGCCAAAAACTCAGTTGGGACAAATTGACCTGAACGATCTGTTCACTACATACATTATTGCTCTAAATCGCCAGATTTTGGCACGTTAGGCGAGGGGGCAAACTTTTATTGGAAATTTTCCCTGCCCAGAACCTGTATTACCATATGACACAAATTACTAATCAATGAGATCACGTTTGTCGCGATTCCTGAATTGCGCCATTCTACTGATTTCAATTTTTATTTTGTCAGCGGGAATACCTGTAAGTATGGCCAAACACTGAGGACCAGCGAGTTTATTTGGACTCCTAAATCTGTTCTAAGCCTAGGATTTCCTATTATTGCAGTCAAAAATTGTAAATTTATCTAGAAATATAATTATTGTGAATGGTAACTCGCACACTTTGTCTGCCACGACAAGGATGGATGAAAAATATGCCGTAATAGCGGTAGTTGTGCAATATACTTTCGAGTCCGCACAATGGAATCAGTTTGGAGACTTCATCATTCGTGGTAATGAATCACGTAGCTGTTGAGGAGGATGCATCGACAAGTGGTACCGTCTTCAGTCGGCTTGAGACACACAACACTGATTGTTGGCTGTACGCTGCTTAAACTGTTTAATTGTATTCATAATGGTTGTTATTGTTAATAATAGCGCGCCATTGAATGGATCTGAAGACCCAAAACCCGGATCTCAGGACCGGCAGGAGCGCTCTTCGTGTATCTGATCATCGAGTAGCAGCTGACATGAGACAAACTTGAAGCCGTGCTTGTGATGATCGTTGTCATTTGTTTGCACATTGATTCGTTGGTGATTTGAAATAAAATTTTTGATGATCATCAGGCATGAATAGAATTGTGATGAATTGTGTTGGTGTGTCGGTGCAGACAATGCGTGCTCGTAACTCGCGCTGAATGGCGTAACACTCAAAGCATGAGCTGTAAATATGATTATGATTATGTTATTTTTTCTTCTCGTTCTCCTCTTAGCACTATTCTCCTTGGGGCCTATTTTAGTCCTCGTGACCCAGTGCTTGATATCGGTTTGACTGGAAAATCAACTTGGTGCCGTTTTTGTCCAACTTGTTTGAGACGCTGTCGAGCGGTTTCGAAGCACATTCATTGCATCGCTTCTTGTCATCTTCACCATACTTTGTACTTCGCTGATTTTCCTGGCCACCTGCTCTCGTTGCCTGCCTCTCGCTTCTCCTTCCGCCTTCGGCCGTTCTCTCAGTCCTGTTTCTTTCACCTGCTGTGATTGATGCCTGACTGCGAGAACCTTCTCTTGGTAACTCATTGTTTGTGAGCATCTCACAATTACGCAACAATGGTGATCATGACCGGCACGCTTAACAACTCATGAGGAATGTTAAGCGTGCCGGAATGGTAAATAACTTGTCCACGCACATACACGATATACCACTGACTCAATTATGGCTGCATTATGTCCAAGCATAGCATGCTCAGCATAACATCATCATCACTAGCAAAATTCGATCATTCAGAGCTCAATGAGCTGATCAAGTGGAAGGAAAAACCACGAGAATGACTGTGACTATCTAGCGATTGGCTTGCATACATGAAGAGCCGTGACAACAATGAAATTCTCCATGAAATTCTCGTGCCTGTGCGAGACCCCAACCGACATGCAACCAGCAGACGGAGACGTCGCAAGAGAATGCTATTGAAAAGTAGTCCAGATACATGTCAGTGGAGTGATTGTGGCAGGCTGGCATCGGCGGCAAGAAAGCGAATCGAGTGAAGAGTGCTGATTACATATGATAATGACGGTGATTACAGCGATTGTGTCAATACCGAAGCGTTTGCGAAATGCTGCTCACTGCATGCAGTTCCAAGTTTCAAGTATTTACCTGAGTTTCGTCTCGCTATTTGCATGCACTCAACATTTTCGTGCTCGCGCTTTTTTCGCTTCTCCACCGATATGCAAGTGCGACTAATTTCTATTGAAACATATCTATTTTCAATGTTATGCTCTCATTACTCTGCTACGGTGCAACAGCCAACGACGACTATTAACAGGCTGATGGAGCAAGGACCAAGTCGGGCGAGCGCCTCGAGTCCAATTCGTCTCGGGATCCATGGTTAGCTTCACGCCATTGCGACTGTCCTGGCAAAGATGCTGCCCAATGTTTGTGTTTGGCGGCACTTCTTCCACAATGATCGTTGAGACGAAATGTGAGCTTGACGCAGTTATTAACCGGCAGATTTGCAAGTCGTTCTCCCGGTTGAGATTAACCTATATTTTGAAAATTGATGAGAAACGAAATCGAATGAATCCGAAACTCACTAGGAGAGATGAGATGAAATAACGGAGATTCACGTTCTGTTTCTGGGTTTGACGCAATCATTTTCGACATCGTCATTTCACCCATCACCGTTTCCAATCCGATCATGAATCAACCGTTTTCATTACATGAACGGATGAAAAATGACACTCACACTCGCATAGACACTGACTAGTTAATGATGCGGCGAAATTTGTCGCATAGTTAACGATCATAACGAATCGTTGAAGACACCGCGAATCGGCGGGGAAGCGATACAAGAAAGAACAGAAATCGAGTTCGATTGAAATGAGAGAATAACCTAGATTTGTATTTTACAACAGAGTTTAACAAACATTAGCGGGCAGGTTGAGTCTGTGAGCAGCGATATTTAAAAAATTGTTGGTTTTGTTTTACATGATGAGACAAATAATAATTAATGTTATTACATTGACAATTTACGGACTGTCGATTCTGCTGTTGCAGTTCGTAACAATTTTCGTTTGTTTCACAGTCGATCAGACGGATGTTTCCTTCCTCTGCTGTGCCCCCAAACACGCCGATTGGCAGTCGATCGATTTATGGATTTATGGATTTATGGATTTATGTTCATAACACGCGACACGCGCACAAAGTTGTCTCTTCTTTACTGTTTCGTGTTGATGGACGTCCTCAGTCCCCAATGACCAAGTTCTTTCCTTCATTCCTCGTTCATGGTGGTTGCTGGTCGATGAGACGTCAGTTAGAGCAACGATTTCGTTAACCACTAACCGGGTCTTCATTTGTGATCGATTGCAGTATTAACAACAATTAACAAGATATCACTGCATCGTACCTGATGATGGTCGTAATTTGTTGATGACGATGTTACAAGAGCATTGATTTAAAATTAATTATAATACAATAAGAAGTTTGATGGCAAACAGCAATTGATTGATGATATTAGTCAATCAGTTTAATAGTACGATTTAACTTCTTTGTAGTGGTGCTCGACGCTGGGAAGAGATGAGAAAACGATAAGATAAGAGACGAGTAATGCAAAAGTGATAAGGCAAGCAAAATTGGGTTCGTTTGACGAGACGAGTAATTAGGCAGAACTGGTGTAAGGTGTAAATTGTAAATTGCTCTGGTTACTTACAAAATGGGGACCTTCTTCTTGACGATGTATGGCTTCTCCTTGATGACAGGAACGATCTTGTGAACGGGTTTGGGTACACCCACAGGTACGTGCTTGATCACTGGTACGATGACGGGCTTGGGTACCTTAACTGGTACTGGAACTGGGTACGGTTTCGGGACCGGCACTGGTTTCGGCACATGCACAATATACGGTTTCGGTACCTGGACGAAAGAGAACGAGAAGGATGATGAGAACGTGGTGCGTGTCGCAACGGAAGTGGCATCGGTGTCCACTACTGTGATCATACCTTCACTGGGTACGGGACCGGTACCGGCTTGGGCACCGGGATTGGTTTCGCTACCGGAATCGGCTTGATAACCGGATAAGGGGCGAATACGTGCTTGATGACGGGCACGATGACGTGCTTGGGGACGAACTTGGCGATTGGCAATTTTTTGAAGACTGGATATGGCTTAGGAATGGGTACTGTTTTGTGTACCGGATACGGTTTCGGAATGGGCACATGCTTAGCGATGTGTTTGACGATGATCTTGACGGGACGGGCGTACTCGACGTGCTCGTAGCCACCGTCATCACCACCACCATATCCACCACCATATCCACCGGCCGAGACGAGCGCGGCCGCCCAGCACAGGCACACGAGTCCAACGACGATTTTCATGTTCTGCCAGCACAGCAAAACCTAGAAAGCAATCACGAGAGCGATCGAGTGGAATCAGTGAATCGCAAATCATATACATTTAGAAGCAGCATGCAATTTGAAATTGGGGGCGGTCGACAGACGACGAGCGACGAGAGACGGCAAATAATGGTAGTGACGCCGTGACACAGACCGAGCACCGAGTATGCATGCGACGATGAAAAACAAGACGACGGTGAAGAAGAAGAAACGAGCAGAAACCAATGAACTGATTAATACCTGAAGCGATCGGCATTAAAAAACGTATCAAGCTACAAGGTACATTGATTCAGGTACATTGATTCGAGCGCAACGCAACGCCAAGCATCATGGTGCTTTTTATACCAATGCCACCACCAAATTCGGCCCCAGTTCACTCATCTTCCACCGGAATAGCGAATCAACGACGGCCAACCACCGACCAGAGTCAACAATGTCGACAGAAGATGAGAAAACTTCAAGTACATCCGACCAGATCAGTCACACTCCCGACTACATTCCAAGCATTTCACATCCGCATTAATTTTACTTGCGTGCCCTCAATGCAATCTCACTGCCAATTCTACACTTTTCTGGACCTTACTGTATATGACTGATGGCCGGATTCGAAATTATGCGATTTCTGCTAAGCGCTTATTCTCATTCTTATTATTCTTCTTGGCGGAACTCTTTCGATTGTCTGCAATTCATTGTCTAGTCGAACGGTTGTTTTCATTGCTGCGGAGCATGTCGGCCAAAGTTATCAGCCTCTAAGT
>JAGGCA010001192.1:4975-16994 GCA_022876805.1 Osperalycus tenerphagus | reverse complement strand
AAAGTTATCAGTCAATTCTAAAGACTTCTGAGACAACCGTTGTAGTTAACTAAATATATGAAATAGATAAATGTAAATTAAGGTACTTCTCTATTTACCATGTGTTGGGCAGTACGAGATGCTGCTCCAGACCGAGAAAAAACACAAATAGAGACATTTTGGCCATAGGTATGTATTTTGTTATTGTTTCATTCAAACACGGGGTTCTATCGTTTTACTTTTATACTGAAATAGATACATGTATCTGAAGACAACAACATACAACATAGCTGTTCGATCAGCTAATCAAACGTAAACATAAAACTCAACCTCGTTTCTTTCTACCGAGCCTGGCCGCTACTCAGTGACTGCTCTAACGGGGGACCCACGAAAACGACCTTATTCTATTAGTATCTATTATTTTTAGGCACCTTCCTCTTCTTCAGCGCCTCGAGTGATTAGGTTGGCAAACTTCTTGATGTCAATTCTGCTCATGTTATCGATCGGTGCCTCTGCCAGCAACGTGTCGCACTGTCAAGAGATTTTGTATGCACAGAAAACAAATCAGGTGAAAGTGCCAATATAAGAGACATTCGTTATTACTTCTTGTGGTGAGAATTTCTCTCCCCAGGTCATCAGAGCATGGCGCAGACTATGAGAAGTGAACGGAGAGATATGCTTGTTGGTTCGTTGTGCCCTCGCGTTCCCAGGTGACACTCACCTGTCCTCTTTACAGAATCCATCGCCCTCGTCGTACAGGTTGAAAGCATTCACGATCACATCTTCTTCATCGGTTCCTAAATGATGTTTGCAAGTGGTAACAAGTTTCGTTGTCAAACAATCTGAATGGGAGTCATGCCAAAAACGCACCTTGCGCTTTATCGCCGAAGATAGTTAGAAACATGGTGAAATTGATGGGTCCTGCTGCCTCCGACATCATATCTTCTAGTTCCTTATCGGTACATAACCGACCTAAGATGAAAACAGAGAAAATCACTTTCCTGCGTCCAATGTGGATCAGTCTCGATACTCACCAAGCGCATCAAAGCTGGCCCGAATGTCTTTCTTCGAAATAATGCCGTCCTTGTCTTGATCAATAAACTGAAATGCCTTCAAGAACAAAAAGTGTAAGCTTACCATTTTCAGATCGATGTGATTTCAACAAATCTGTCCAAGTAACTTAGCCCTTGCACGACAGTGGAGTTTGTTTTCTATTTGCTCAACATTTATCGAAATGATATTGAAATCCGGGTTCCAAGTCCGAACACACTCCCGGGATTGGGATTTTGTCAGATTGACTTTGAGTGATGTTCTCCGCGGTCAGAGCCACGCGTCTTTACCTCTTTGAACTGCGCCACTTGGTGCTGGGTGAACATCGAGAATATGTTCGAACCACTTCTGGTCGCTCGTTTTTTGGACGCCGTCTTCGTCGGAGCAGGACTTTCGGCCGGAGCAGCAGCGGGAGCCTGAACCATAGAAAATTTAGTGTCAATATAAATTCTCTCATGTTCATGACTTGGTAGTCAATTGTTAAACGAGAAAGGTGCTTCTTTATTCATGTTTCGACATGTTTTTACCTCTTCCTTCTTTTCGGCGGCCTTCTCCGACTTCTTGCTCTTAGTCTTCTTCTTCTTCTCTTCGTCTGCCTGTTGGCGAGAATAACAACAAACTGTAGTCAGTTGCCACTACTGTAGATGTTTTCACGACAGATTTACTTGGACTAGTAATTGATGGCACCTCGCATCATCACATGATCGCAATGAGCACTTGCATTATTGTTCAACAGAGAGATGAAGTATGGCTCATTAAGAGAGTAAGACGCGGAAAAGTTTAGTATCTTAGTGAGACGAAGCGAGTTGCCTACAAGGCTCTTAATTTAGCGCGTAGTATTGCGCCATCGGAAGAAGAAAACAAGTAAGCGACGAGCATATCGGAGAAGATGAACGCTGATTAGAAGAGCCAGAATTAGTCCTGGAGCATCAGCAGTGCTGTGCTTGTACAGTAAGTACGGACCTGAACATCTGAAAATTGCTTCTAACAAGCGAGATCCTCTACCAGGCTCCTATCAGGCTCTCGTGCAGGAAAACTGACAGATTGGAGGAGAATTGGCGTGCTCTGATCAACTGTGCGGCCGCTTCATTGCCAAAACAAACTGCTCAGTCAGCATGCAGAAATCTGTAGTAATTTGCGCGACAACCTTCTTGTTCCATAGGGCAGATGCAGTGGAGATGCAGTGGTCATCCTTCGATGCCTTCCTCACCCAGCGCTCAGTTGCGCTCACCTTGCAAACCTTATGGGGACATTAAGCGGTGCGTTGCGATTCACCGACGAGACATGCATATCAGGAATTTGCTGTCTGTTTCTCATTAATTGTACCTTCCAAGAATTACGTACTCGTACAAGTGCTGATGTGCGATTGCTGTGGCTCATGCATGCGAGACAATTACAAGCAGACAATCGATTCGTAGAGACACGTTGCTGCGAGATCAGTTAGCTAAAACGATTTTCGCCAGGCAATCATCATATTGAAATGACGTACTTGCGCCAAATACCCATTGTACTTACCATGTTAATGTTTTTTTATTCAGATGAGAATGGATTCGCACTGAACAGAGAATAGAAGGAAGACAAAGTGACCTTTACTTGACGAGCGCCGACAATTAAATGCTCGCGGCGCGCAAATGAATAAAAGATAAAAGGGCTGTAATTTGAAGGAGATGCGTTCAAAACGTTTATTACGATCATGTCGAGTGACGCGCGAACAACCGCTAATAATAGGTTTACGAGACATATAAGGCACATCTGGGGCAGGGCGGCATATAAATAACTCCGATATCGCTTCCAAGAGGTCGGATTGTTGGCGAGGTGCGCAAGGTGACAGTAGATGAGGAATAGAGACAGAGACAGAGACCTAATCTGCTGACTGAGCAGCTGTGCCGCACTGTTACGTAAGAAGTCGGATGCTGGCAAAACGTTGAAAAAAGTTTACTGACAGATTGCGAATGGCAGGACAGTTGACGCGCTCAGACCAGAATAGCGATCATGACGATGCACAATTCGCTCAGATAATGCATCTCATGAATACATTGCTAATGTGTTCGACCAAAATCTCCAAACTCCGGTCCGAATGCATAGCAACCAATTGTCAATACATATGTACAAGGCAAGCTGCTGACGGACTATCTGTTGAACAGCAAGCTCATAAATTGTACATTATACATTGTACATGATCTGTGACCTACCCTTTTCGATTTCATTCGCTTAACTAAATACAATTTAATTCAGCAATCATACCAGATATTAAATGCATTTTGCTAATAGTTTTAGTGAACGCACTGTGAACTTGCTGGTAAGTTGATATTTACCTGGAAAAAAAGATGACTTGCATAAAGCTATATGACAGTAATGCCATTTGACAGATGACAGCATTAATTGTCGTTGGAACATGAATGCCTTTATTGAATGAAACAGATCAACTTGACTGTTGGACACTAGCGAGGCGGATAGTCGATTTACTTCAGCGTGCTTTTCCAAATGGTACTCATGCCTTATGGACATCCTTCTTGCACTCTCAGTAAATTCAAATGGACGATGAGCTGATCGAAGAATGATTTGATTATGCAACGAAGCTCCATATGAGATCGCATGCCACTGTCTTGCTTACTTGCCGGATAGAAGATCCAAGCAAACTCGATTACTTACATTCTCCAATTACGAGGTTTCTCAACGGCAAATGCACAGCTATATGAGGCTTTTAATTGCGCAACTACATAGAAATGTTCTTGCAATCGCGTAATTGCGTTGCGCTCAGTTTCTGTTCATTAGGTTCAATACACATAACAAACATCCGAGAATGTTTGTACAGTGGCATGACGGTGACTTACATTAAGCGAGACGGGCAGCTGTCATGCGAGACAGATGATCTACTGAAAAATTTTTATGTACTACATAAGTGTCAGAGAAAGTAAATACTGATTTATGTATGTAGGTACACTCGTTTTAACACTGTTCACATAATTATTTGATACATTGATGCGGCCTGTCAAGTGTGTACAGGAGAGCTCATTAAGCAAACACCAATTGTATAGTGTTTGCTAGAGAATACGGAAATGACCGAAAAATCAACAGCATTGACATTACCGGCAATTGGCCCATTTGCTAATTGACATTGATTAAAAATAAATAAATTTTTATCGATGTCTGACACCTATATAGAACGATATTATATTTAGTACGTATCACTACATGATGATTGACAGGTATGATAGGTAGAAAAAGACATATTTATTTACTATAGACATGGTCGTCGGACTCGTTCCTGTCATTCTGATCCACTTCACTCGTGCCTTTCTGAGCGTCGTCAATAAAAGACACACTGACAGGAAATTCAAGTTCGGGATTGTTGTTTGTCGACGAAGTTTGAGTGAAGGACTGTTTACAAAAATCAATGTTGTGCGGCGACGACGGCGGTGGAACACAGGACTGGCGACTTGTAGTATCTGCCGAAGAATGTCGCACTGTCTCTGGTTGCGAGCCAGTGTTGCAAATGCAACATTGTCTCTCAATATATGTCACCAGAATGCGACGAAACGCGTCCCGAAATTCCGTATTCAAAATGCCGTAGATAATTGGATTCAGTGCCGAGTTAAAGTAACCTAACCACGTTAGTACTTTGAATACCATCACTGGAATGCACGTTTGACAGAACGCGGCCACGATGTTGACGCAGAAGAATGGCACCCAACAGATGAGAAACGTGCCCATTATAACGCCGAGTGTGATGGCAGCCTTGTGACCTGACACGTGGTGATTGTGCGGTTTCGACGCCGGTTGGCTTGCCAGATTCATCGACTGGATGTTTCGCACGTGCTTTCTGGCACACAAGTACAGTCGCGTGTACAGGGCCACCATGATGACGCAAGGAACGTAGAAGCTGATCATTGAGCTCACAAGGGCATAAGTAAAAGTCACTTCGAATGCACACTGAGGCCCAACGTTCCTCGTCGTATTGTGTCCATCACCTTCTGCTCTGCCCGTAATTTCACTTCGCAGTACTTCTAAGGGATTGTCCTGCGCTTCCGGTTTATGCCAACCAAAACTTATTGGCAGGAATGAGATCAGTCCCGAAAGTAACCAGATCGCCGCGACGGAAATGAAAACCACTCTCCTGGTCATCCACCTGCTGTAATTGAGACCGTCTTTGATGTGAATGTAACGATCCAGACTGATGGCTGCTAGATTGAGAATCGATGACGTGCAACACATGACATCAAAGGCGATCCACGTGTCGCAAAACCACGGGCCGAATATCCAGTAGCCCATCAGATCGTTGGCCATGGCAAACGACATGACGAGACAGGCAACGAAGAGGTCAGCGAGTGCGAGTGAGACAAGAAAAACGTTGCATAATTTACGGAGTCGACGATCGGTGGCAATGGCCAGACAGACGAGCAAATTTCCACCTGGATTTGGTAGAAAATAGCCAAATATATTTGATCGCCTATGATAGTGCTGGCATAATCTCCCACCTACTGACGCGATGATGATCAGGGCTAGGGTCACACCAACCACGAACTTAGTGGTCACGAGTGACAAGTCGCCCGCATTACTCTGCTCGTCTGAAATGGTGGACGAAGTGGTCATGTCAAGCTGTACGAACATTGAATGTTGCGTCATCCCTAATAGGTCGGTAGATTCAGTTGGCAATGCAATACCGCGAAGAGATTCGTCTTGTAGCTCTGTCATCGTGCATGTGGGACGATAACTTGAATGGTGTCTGCAAGAAGTAATTAACAGTAAATTAAGGATGCATGATATAATTGGATTACTACTGTTTGTATGCATGAAAGCAGAATGTGAAGTCGATCGTAAAGTTCGCAGTGCGCCACGGGTCAAAATCTGTTTTGGACAATCGGACAATTGCGTGTGCACCTAACGCGACAATTGATGGAATTTGCAGTGACTCGTCACTGCAAGACCATTACATGTCAGCATCGTCAGCAGCAGATCGATTGCATAATATTCGACGAAGTTCACGTTTATACGATTTGTTGATGCTAACACATAAGGCTACCACTTGACATAATCTGCTGACAAACGCAGCCAGTGAAGAGGTTTCTTCACACATGGTATCTGGAAGAGGCGAGTACGCCACATCAGTGTCATGCCAGTGACAGCAGTACAAATCGTACTGATTGACGTTGACATCGTCACCAATGAGTGCACGTTGAATTAGAGATGAAGATGATATTCCGGAAATAGACGGGGTGTCCACGCTCCTCGATCAGAAGTCCTCATTATCGTTGCTCTGTCATCTCAGATCGGAGTCTCAAATCGGAGTTCTCTGCACTCCACTGCGTTCAGTGAAACGTTTTTTCTGCTCACGACATCTCCTCTTATGCAATGCTAACGTGCCACACTCGCACTTTCTCTATTTTTATTTAAAAATTCCATTTATGCTGTCCGAGGAGGAGTCAAGTAAGCGATACACTTTTCTCTTCGTTTATACGGGGTGACAGTTGAACTTATTCCAGAGAGACATGTCGAGATTCAGCTTCGCGACGTGTCACTTATAAAGGCGTGCGAGATCACTTTGAGGAAAAAGAATACGTAGAAAACAAACTGATCAAATCGTGTCACTCGCATGGGATGGATTTCAGATTGAACAGATGCGATTACGGTCGAATGCAATCTATTTTTGTGCCATTTAGTATTGGTTTACCGAGCAGAGAACTTAGCGCATTGCATCATTACTCTTGCTAAACTCTTACCGTTTGTTGTGCCCATAAAACAAACTCTGCATTTGATACGGAATATGATTTGTTGCTAAGGTCTCAGAGAAAGCCTTTTTTTCACTAAGATCTGGGAATTCCATTAAGCGATAGTCGTTTGTTGAAAGCCATCGCCTGATATATTGCGCTAGTTACTTAGCTTATTGCATTTCGCTAAGGATAAAGACGTCTCTGGGCCAAGAGAGTTCCTAGAACACTAAATATACCTACATATAACTTTTATACACGTATAGATACGTAAATAACAATTTGGCAAAGATGAGACATGTTCCACTGATGGATTCAAATCAGTAGTGGTGCTAAAGTTTCATACGTAAAAATGGCTTCTGATGCTGTCAAGACTGGCAGATTAGTACAACACCTTTCATCAACCACCAGCCTAAAATTCGATTCATACTTTCTTGAATGATTAGAAACATGCAAATGATGCAAATGATGCAGTTTTTCTGGATTCTAGCCCATTTGACTCTGTCTCTCACCAGATATTGTTAATCAAACTTATGTGCTACCTTTAATTCAGTTTGCCAGCATGAGTTTTGTACCAACAGTCGAAGGGAATCGCAAATTTTTAAAGAGTGACAAACCTTATTCACTGGCTCAACAAAATCAAATCTATTAGAATTTTTAGAAAACGTGTTTTAACCAAGCTTCTAATTGACAGAATTAAGCTATGCAATAAGAGCGTATACTTCACAATTGTCGAGTTTACATGAAAGATTATTGAGTGGATTAAAGAAAATAATAATCCAAGCGATTATTCCCATTATTTTTTCACATTAAATCGGGATATAATTCTGGTTTACATGTGAAAAAAATAATTCAGACGATCATTTTTCCCTTTAATCCACTAAATGATCTTCCATGTAAACTCGACAAATGTCTCAACTATTCAACGAGTTCCTCAAGTGGGTTCGGGATATTAGCTGAGTTTACATGGAAGATCATTTAGTGGATTAAAGGGAAAAATGATCGTCTGAATTATTTTTTTCACATGTAAACCAGGATTATTTTATGATTATTGTTAATCGGACGATTATTTTAAGCAACTTCTGATGGTCGGTTTAGATTTAATCCATGTTGCATTCTTCGCTTCTTGTGCATGGCAGTCACAAATATCAATCATGTGACCCAGGATAGATTTAAACAATTTCGTTCATGTAAACCGCTATTAAAATGTGCCGGATTAAATGTTAATCGTATGAATAATTTAAATCTAATCCACGCATCACATGTAAACTCGGCAATTGAGCAATGTGGTTTTTCCGCATGAGGTTAAAAGTAACTGTTAGTAACTAATACTTTTGCAGTGTACTCTTGTAACAGACTTTGTACCCAATGCCCGTCACTGTAGGAGGTACAAATAAATCAAATCAATTCGAATTCAAATAACTCACTGCTATGAATGGTACTCAAACCTTGTTGTTGGTTTTTGTTAATTTAATCTGGTTGTGACGCGAGTTGATGGCAGTACGCTCACAGAAAAAAGGTCCGCGTTATCTATACATTATTGTTTCGTCTTGACATTACAGTCAATCCTCCGTTTTATTGAACTCCGTTTTATGGAAAATTCCGTTTTATTTAATGCGTCCCTCAAACTCTTCGTCACTTTCTGTCCTCTTAACGAAAAATTAGGCCCGTTTTACTGAACACCATTTTTTGAAAACTCCATAATATTGAATAAGATCCGCCTACATTTTGCAATGGTCCGTTTTATTGAACTAACATTCCGCAGACAGAGACTCGCTGACGAAAGCATCCTTCAATTATGGCGCTGTGCTAGTGACATGTGAACTATGACCTCGGTGACCTCAGCGAGGTGTTCAACGAAGATTCACAAGACTTGACATTTTTGTTTAAGAGACGTGCATTGCTGAGAATTGATGATGATGGTGAGTGAATTATGCGTGAACCGCCAATTGTGCAAGTTTCAAGTAATTTGAAATGTGTGAACAAGTTATCGTCAGTCTTGAGCATTTGTCTCAAAATGAGTACATAACGCAAACGGAGATATATTGAAAACTCCGTTATAGTGAATTCATTTCACTGCACCGACGTGTTGAATAAAACGGAAGACCAACTGTACTGGTTCATCATCATCTCTATCAGTGTCCTGTCATTACGCTAAAACCTTATTATTTTTAGTCAAAGGCTCCAGGAATGATGGACTCACAATACTTAGATGAATCTATTGAATATATATTGAATTTGTCGATTTGTCTTTCAAGCGTGATGCAGTGCCATTTTTTTCGCCAAATTTGCTCTACGAGCAGTAACGCAACTCGCTTTATGTGTAAAAGATTTGCTAGTAATGCATTTCTCCTTGCACCACTTTCAGTACTGGTGCGGAAAAAGACAATCATCAATTTATTGCTTATCTGATAATCTGATAATCTGATGTGTTCCTTCGACCCACTTAAGCCCAACCGAGCGCGTCTGTTGATCCTTTATGAATCGCATTAAGCAAAAACAGAAGCGGGATTTTGGTGACAAGCTCTTGAATGCATCTCTGCCTGGCAGCACATCCAAAACAAGTATCTGCATTCATCTGAATTTCGTACTAGCGATAAGTACGAAGAAACGAATCAACGTCTTAGCCTCTTCTCCGAGTATGATCACTTTATTGCTCGTTTCCGAAATGATATCAGATATGAGTGAATGCAAGAGGAAGTCGGCAAGTAGTCAGGCAAACAGAAAGAGGAGCAGTAAACTTTTTGAAGCCAGCAGTTTCCGCTGCTCCGCCGTCCTAAATGTGGGTGAACGGAAATGTCTGAGCGAAATATCGTGTTGGACCAATCCAGTCACACTCGACATCATACAATGCACACTTTCCGTGCAAGAACTGCCGCAGAACAAGTGAAATGCCGTCGTGACTCGTATCTGGCATTTGAGAACGCAACGCATTTAATTCATTTCACTTCCAGTTAAGTGCACTCAGCGAACTCGTTCATTGACACTAATAGGATGTTAGAACGTCACAAAATCGTTTCTATCCTTGTCTCGATGCTTTGTTAAGAGTCGCAGTGCGCTTTGAAAATTGAAATAACGGGTTTATGGCAGTGTACTGACGTCACATTAGATGAGCAAAATTACGCAATGTATGTGCTTGTATTGTACCCCTTTATCTCCATTCTCATTTTGATGTCTGCATTAATGGCATTGATCTCGTGTAGAGAAATGATTGTATGTGACATGTCGAGCTTTCCGAGCCGCGAATCGCCGCTCCCGAAATGACTCTTTACTGCTCAGCAAGCGAGCTTCAACAAATTGTCATTATTGTGAGTTACAAGCGCCTAAAATCAACACTGACGAAACATCGCACAAAACGTCATTACTCCGTCAATATGTGCGCTGCATTCATACTTCTTCTATCCTAGGAGGCCATCTTTTGTAAAGTACTCGTGGAACTGTTTTCTCGTACTGTTGACTTTCGTTTCCAATCAGCGTTTCATTGACTGCGAGAGTAGAACTTCTCACATCGAGCGCACTTCTATCTCGTAACGAGTTGCGATGCAAATGGGAATCGAGGATTGAGGATGCACGAATTCATTTAATTCATTTCGATCAGTTTTTATGTCAAGAGTGTAGAGGTGCCGCGATAGTGAATTATCTCGTCTTACATGGGCCTAAATGTCGTATTACTAATAAATTGAGTAATGCATACGAAACGCAACTTTCCACTTAAAAACTTGTCCCTTTTCAACGCTTCGTTCCCATGTAAATCAATTTCTCAATACTCATTTATTATCCACCTCTTTCGAGAGGCCATAAATCGATCACTACGCTCATGCCTCTCTCTCTCACTCGCGATTAGATTGCAGTTCTTATTCTGCCTATTCTGACGCAATGCAAAACATTCTGAAATCCTGAAGTGCTTCGCATGGACAACTGGCAAGATCGGACGAGATGACCCCAATAATCTTTGTTTCGCATGCTCGATCGCTTGGAGTAGATAAAAAATGTTTTGTTCGACTTTGTTATGCTATTTTCTGTTGCAAGTTACACTCAGTTTTGCGTGACATGTTTCCATTTAGGTATGTTAGAATCAAAGTCACTGTTGTCAGTCGAAAAGGGAGGAGAGAATAAAGAGAGAGAGAGAGAGATAATTTAGCTTGGCCCAAGATGCCAAGTCTATTGAAGTGGAGACGGCTACAGAACCTAATTTCTGTCGCACTGTTATGTACATACATAGCAGCGTGATCTTTGAAAGCGTTGTCAATCAAACACAGCCCTGTGTGCATGATTGTTTGCAAGCAACAGACAACAGACAACAGACAACTGACAACTGACAACTGACAACTGTGCACTTATATAACTTGGAACGAAAACGAACTCGACAAGTGATGGAACGCATTTGCACTTTTTCAGTCTCTCAATAAGTTGAGCGCCTTTCTGATGACGATCGTTTCTTTCAACCAAACATGCTTCATATCTATGTAAACTCACTCCAACGACCGATCATAACACGCAGCAGTGGCTAGTTCCAAACATTTCGTACCCGAACATTGGCAAATTTCATTTCCATTCCCACCTCCCATCCTGTGACAATCATGTCAAGCTGCGCTGCCGAACTCAAATTTCGATTTATTTTACCTTCTGCTTCGCCCTGTCCATGTGATATCCCATTTATGGTGAGTTCATTATCGCACCATTTTTCTGATAGTGAATATGTAATCAACAATCGGCTATTAAATTGGACCGTTGATCGGCACGATTTATAACGCAATCGCTTTGCATGATAATTTTTCTCGAAAGTTGCAAAGTACTCATCTACTTACTTACATGTAAAGTTACTGATAAGTTCCAAGCTTATAGCGAAATTCACTTACTATGATTTCGTCATCACATTTCCGAAGACATTCGTTCAAGACAAACGTGACTTGTCTCTCAACATCACAGAGTTGATCTCACCATTCAGTTAGACAGTTGGGGTAAATATTTTCGAGAGGCTTCTCATCATAGAACTTTTATCGGTGAATTGCAATTTGGAAAGACTTTGGTAACACTTGAAGTGTGGCGGGAGTATCACCGTGGTGAAGATCGTGAAATGATGAACGAGATTCGCTGAACGTTCCTCTGTGAACGAAATGATGATCTAAATGGAGATTGCGCGCCAAGACGCGCATCACCACCACGAGAGCCGCGCCGTACCCTCGCACCATCGGGCAACGATATTGGTTGAAGTTGTCTAATTCTAACATGATTGCTCAATGCGATTATGGGTTCACATGTACACGTATACCTAGTAGTGT
>JAGGCA010001172.1:120692-138542 GCA_022876805.1 Osperalycus tenerphagus | reverse complement strand
GCTATTTATGAGAACACGGTAATGAATGTTGCGTATTATCCTTACGCGTTTCAACCATCTTTGCAGTCATGGCAAAACTTTTCAGTTTTCTTCTTTCTCCTTCTTTAAGTTCTACATTCTATGTTTGTAAGTAACTCTCCGCAAAAAATCGCTATGTCTGCACAAGAGTTGAAGTTAATTTGATCTAATATGAATGCATGTATGCACACTGATCGTGAGATAGACATCGCCAAGGGAGTGCATAAAACTTTCATGAAGTAAGCAGTTATGTAGGGAAATGCATGCCGGTAATTACTCGTCGATGTGTATCTTGCGTCTTGTCGTCTTCTCGGGAAGCAGACACAGGAAGAATTCTCGTACGAAAGTGCAATTTAAGCAACGCGAAACCATCTCTTCATTTCTTTGATTGTCGTAACGAGCACTTTATTGGCCTCACTTCGCACTTCTGGTCGATCTCTGTAGACTGCCACTCGGGAATTCACCGTTAGTGGCCTTTTGTGTCAACTCGAGCGGAATCCGAGATACGAAGGTTCACCTGATCAGTTCTCTTAGCAAACAGACCGACGGAAGAAGGAAATCGTGATTAGATTCCATTTCACTACTGGTCTTTACACGTTCATTTACATTAATGTTTATTGCATAAATGCAAAAACGATCTCAGTGGTCACTCACAGAGCGAGCCATCACAAAAAAGTGTGTCCGGTCATAGTGAGCGTTGATTATTGTTGCCAGGGCGATGCGCGTATCCGATGGCACGCAGTTAATCAAACATTGCCTCTTCGTCAGTGTCCATGATGTCGATCAGGTTTCAGTTCGAATCGAAAATCGATCATCATGTTTCAGGTTTTCACGAGTATTATGACCGTCTCGCGCCTACTTAATACATATGCTGCTAAACTCAATCCGTACGCGGCAATTATAATTGTAATTCCTTTCGCATTTCTACTGTGTAACTAGTGAAATATCGACTTATGTGCTAGTTTCCAATTTCGTGGAAGTAGTTGCGTTACCTCCCACAATTTCAACAAGCAAACCCGTCAATCCTTATAGTGTGAAGCTGACAAAAATTTAATCTTCCAGAGACAAATTTCATTCTACCATCCAACGCCTTCTTTTTTAGCTGTCGTCGAGTGCAAAGTCAATAGCAATAATATGCGAACCGGTAGCATTTGTAGAAGCCCGGCAAGCATTATCAACACACAGAGTGGACTGATTGTATAACAGTCAAAGAAGCTCTCGATTTATCATCTGGTGTGGTCCATCTTGGTGCCTTGTCTCTAGTTTGAGACTCTCGACTCTCGAACGTCAAATTGACATGGCGAATAACAACGCTCTCGATTTTGAATCCGTTCTTTTCAGTCGACGACCGAGCTCAGCTTGGGGAAATAGTGAGACAGAAAGAATTGACTTGTTCATCGATTTGTGTGTGTGTCCGGGTGAACAAGTCGCGTGTGCAAGATGAATTGCGTCTGTCAAAATAATTTTGAACAACTGTATCACGATACGCTTATCTGGTTTGCGAAAATTATCTTCCAAAATACGATAAATGACGTAGTGCACACACATACAGACAGGCATTTGGAGCATTCGGATTTTTGAGAGAATGGTCCGAAATGATCGCGATAGAGAACACTCGTAATGGTAGACGTAATGGTTGGGGCTTTGGTACCGAGATTTAGGGACAAAAAAGCACATGTGTATTGTATTCCATTAGTGTTCTGTTGTGTTCAATCAGACGAGTGAAATCCATTAGAGAATTAGCTTAGCTACGTGCCGTGTCCTTTCCTTATTCGGGGGCAGTTTGTTTGCCTGTTCAATTCAAATTACGTTTCTTTACTCCATTCCGTTCTATTCTGTTCCATGTTTGGATACACCTACGAATGAAGATCGTTCCCTATTTGAATCACTTTCCGAATCCCATGATCGTCAGTTTTCCAAGAACAAATGACAGAAACGGTGAAAGATAGCAAGATAAATTGGTAAGAATGTGGCTGTATTTGGAGAGAGTACATGAAATCCGATATGGTTATGACGATATGAGAAAATTCTTCTTTATCGTCTAGACAAGTAATAGAATTTATGTACTGATTTGAACGTTTATTATTGGACGGAAAGCGTTCATCAGTCACTATAATAATATCCTCTAGACATAATTACATTCGCGTCTGATCATGACGATAAAGATGTGTCGTAGCGAATCGCTCTAGCAAACGGGTCAGTCCAGAGACATTGTAGTTAAGTGCAATATTGGCCCGTGTTTTGTGAATGTGTTTGTTTGTGAAATTTCAGTCTCGCGAACACGCTTCGTGCTCATTGTGACGCGCATTCGTTGTCGTTCTGATAACAATTCAGGCAATCCAGGCATGCAGGTATGGAAAATTCACGGCTCTACTGATAATTGCGGCGGTGAGGCGTGTTACTAGTCAAAAGTGTTTGGCGCACGTTTCAAGCCTGTGTCATCGTTCATGTTTAATTTGAATTCCTTTCAATATTTCAATGCGGATGTGCTACAGACTGTACTCTCAACAATGTTGTTTCACGATTGTTGCTGGTTCCGGGAGTGAATATTCCCTGACAGTTGCAATCTCGTAATTACAATGCCATGGTTAGTATAAATTCTTTTCTCTTATCATAACAATTATTAGAAGTAGGAATGCTCCCAAGCCACGTAGCACGCACTTATCGCATGATGAGTTGAAAAATTAATGCACGTGAATTGTGTGCAAATTGCAACAAATTACGTATTGAAAGGCGCTTCTTATTTGCCTTACACGTGTGTAATTAGCGACTCTGTGTTGTAATTCTTATCTATGCACAATCAAATACCAATTGGATAAGCGCAAAAAAATGTCCGTAGTCATGCTAGTTCAGTCAAGAGTTTGCTGCATTTTTTCTTTAATTTCGTTATCGATTCTGGTACCACGGCGACAAGGCGTGCTGGCAAACTCTTTGTAAGTTACAAAGAGTTTGCCTTACAAATTGTAAGGTGTTGTTGCGCAATGCCATAATGTTCACAAATCCGCCGACCGCGGCCGGGGTTCGAACACAGGCCTAAATGTGCGAGGCGAGCAGGAGCTAGAAGTGCGCCACCACTGAGCTGCAAACAGCTAGGGCAAAGCAATACACTAACGAATCACTATTTATAATTCATACGACATGCACAGAAGAGACCACATTCGAGCATACAGTGGACACTTCATGGCGAGATATATGTCCAAATGTGATCTGACTAAACAGATACAAGAAATGAACAACATCTAAAGTAATCTGCATGCATTTAAGTGAATTAATTACGAATTAAAGAATCGATGTTGCGCAATGCCTGTCATCAGCGATCGCCATATTTTCCATATTTTCCATATTTTCCATATTTTCCATGTTTTTAACTTTTCTCCTCTATGGTTTCGTTTTTTCTATTTGTCATAATCGTCAAATTCGCCAACTTTTATTATTTTCCTTGGTATGTCGCCACAAAACTTAAGCTTTGCGGATTGATGGTGATCGATGGCTCTTGTAAATATCTAAAAATAAGAAAGCTTTCCAAAGAATTCCCACTCGTTAGTTAATTCTCGGCAGTGACGCTGTCATGCCATCATTTTGATGAGGACAGACTGCAGACCGCCGTCACAGTTAGATAACGTGATTTACTCGAAAAGCTGGAGTTGTGGTGCCATCAATATCAAGAGCTTGACATCATTTGTTAGCGTCGTGCCAGAAATATCCGCGAGTGTTATGTCCTCGTCAAGTAAGGCTCCCTAAATCCGATGACACGCATGATGGATGAATTACTCTTGTTTGATAATGGCCCAGCCGAGTTTACTGACCACCATTTATTATGGTGATTATGGTGATACGTAAGGAAGCCGACTTTACTCAGCTGCAAAATATATGGCAACTCACCAACAAAGTGGCCGCTCCACACCATATAAATTTTGAGTGCAAATCAGATACGATTTCCCGACCCACTCGCTTGACGGAATTCCGCGATATCGTTGCAGGGAAAGAGAGCCCGAAGAGTAAAACACGAATTCATACATAAATTCATATCGAGAGAATAAATAGAAAGAAAAGAGAGAAGTGAAAGTGAAAGTAGAGAACAAGATTTACGGAGCTTGTTATTCGAGAAGAGGAAGTTTATTATCGCTCCTCTGTAGCAACATATTCATTGCTCACCATAAACACCACGATGGAAATGAAAGTTTACTAACCAGGCCTCGGTTAGAATGTTCGGGATGTCCAACATTACCATTCATGACGATGGTAGCGGAAATCCAGCGATAGAAAGCAGAAATTATTCGTTTGCGTTTCTGACTTGCAGTCAGATTCGATCGCCGTTTTCTTTATTTTTCCCTGGTTCGCTACCAGCAATTTGATATTTAATGGTCCGGAAAAGGCATTCACTGACTTCGTTGGCATCGGTCGTTGGCAGTTTTGTTGATGAATCCCAAAAAGGAAAACTAACACGGCGCGTATCATCTCTCTCGAGACTCGTGTCTATTTTCATGTCTTGCCTTTTTTTATGAAAATGGAGATTCTCCTAGTCACCTCATCATTAGCAATCTTTCTTCATGAAGTCGTCTGACTCTCTTTCGCTTACCATGGCCTGTGAGAATTTAGCTGCATCAAGCATATGCTACAAACATGGCGCTATTAAATTACTGCCAGATAGAAAGCAATTTCCGAGTGACGAAAGTTTCAGGACTGGAAATAGTCGATAGGAAACGAAATCGGTCTCGAAACTCAGTAACAATTTCCGAAAAGCTTGGAGACGGTAGAAAAGTTTTCTTATCGTTAGTAGACGAAATGTAATTTTGTATGGAGAGCGATAAGAGAGGGTATACCCAAAGCAAAAGAACAATTTCATCGTATATTTTTATAGCGGGCAGCAGTTTTCGAATGCCGGCAACATCAAATATAAGTTCCGATGTGAGCTTTCGTCTGTTCCGATCAACCGTTACTTGAAAGCAAAGCCTAGGTGCAATTTTTATTTGAGAAATGCTCGCATTAATGGTTGATATCTTGACCTTTAATTGTTGGCTTTTTTGTAAGGATTAGTTCCCAGTGGACGTGATTATGGAGTTTTGGCTCGGTGTTTTAGCGTTAATAAATATGGCACAATGAATGCACTTATTTTGATGTGTAGCGACATGTTAAATATTGACAATAAGGAAGATGACAGGAGATGAGATGTGCACAAACGATGTCGTGTTCTTCCAAGAGCTACGTGGTGAGGTCGAGAAAAAGAGAATGTCAGGAACAGTCTGGCGAAGGACCGCGAATGACAATGGACTGGCTGCTTGGCGTGCCAGCCTTTCAACAATTGGATCGGAACTAAACGACCAGCACGTCGTTGTGTTCGCGCGATTAGTCACGAATTCGAATCTCATCAAGTGCTTCAAATAAGCTTCTGTCCAGAAATTCGAATCAATTAGCGTTTGTTTGGGCACAGTTTGAAGAAGGCTTTTGTTGTTACTACCATGACATCATTGCGTCCGCACTAGTAATACGAAAACGACAGCTTCATGCTGCCACTGGTCTGTCGCGAAGCTGGTCAGAGAAAACATTTTGAAAAAAAAACAAAAATCTAGTACGAAATCGCAAAAAAAGCTTATCAAAGCGATTTTTCTTCTCCGTCCAGATGGAAAATATCGATAAAAACGGTAGAATTGTTTGAAATAGTTGGATGCAGACTGTCTGCGTGACACGGCGTTGACTCGTGTTCATTATAAATGTCGGTCCGATGTCGACCTCGCCCTTCTTCCGTTTCTTATACTGTCTCGCTGCCGGTCTCGAACATGGTTTTCGATTCCCCATAGTGACAATTTCCGATGACGCATGATTGAGATGCTACTCACTTGAAAATCTCCAAACTTTTGTAGACACTTTAAATGCCTCCTCTTGAGAGGACTCTCTTTCCATAAAGCGATTCGATTCGATCCTTTGCACAATCCGCTTAAGACATTTCGCGCGACATGAGCTCAAAGTGCTCTCTCAATGTTAGTGTCAAGTTTGCAGAGTATAAAAAAACAAACAAAACAACTTCATTTTGTGAAATGGTAAATAGGAGAGAAAGAAAGAGAGATGTCTGGCTGCGTGTTGTTTGTGTCATTGCGATGTGTTGCGAGCAACAAACAGTGAGTGACGAGTCCGCAATGTGCCAACAAGCATGCCATAACGACGATGTTGCCAGTTCCATAAACCGAAAATATGTCTGTATTCCAGTAGGTGCGATGTTCGTCTAAGGATTTTGATGGGCTGTCAGCCGCGAGTCGATCAACATCTGCTTAGAATCTAATGACGTGCCGAAAGCCGTAAATAACCGCTCTCGCGTACTATATGGGAAGTGGGAGAGAGAGAGAAAACCAACCAGAAATCCTCTCAGCCACGTTGCTCGTCTTAGCATCGAGCATTCACTTCAGCGCCACGAAAGTTTTGCGGAAAAACTTCCAGAAAAACAGTCCGAGGCTCATTTACTGTACATTGGCAACTTTGTTACTAATTTCACTGCCTGTACATTGTTTGATTTCGATTATTTTCAGCACACACGTAGATGATAGCATGGGACACGATATTTATAAGTATGAAGTTAGTGAGACAACAAGTTCACGAGAAATGAGCAGTGAAACATTTTAATGGACAGGTTCCCATTTTTTCAGTTCATCTTCACTGCCGAGCCTTGTTTATTAAGCTTGAACAAACAAGGCTCGGCAGTGACGATGAACAAATCTATAAACAGGGAACCTGTCCATTAAAATTTTCCACTACTCATTTCTCATTAATGCGTTGTCTCACTAACTTCATACTTATAAATATTATGTCCCATACTATGGTCTAGATGTGTGCCTAAAATCATCGAAATCAAACAATGCACAGGTAGTGAAATTAGCAAACAAAGTTTTGAATGTAAGTGAACGTCGGACGTTTTTCTCCGAGTTTTTCTGCAAAACTGTTTCGTGGCGCTGAAGTGAATGCGAGATGCTAAACGTGGCTCGGAACATGTCCTTTAGCACACAGAGAGTCTAATTGATTATATAATTGATTCGAAACCATTGATGTGAATGCTGTGAACTGACGTATTTACCTGATCAACAGGATGCCCATGTCTAATGATTGAACCTAATTGAAATAACTCGCGACACCTGATATGGCATTGGATGATCGCTATCATTACCGAACAAATACTACATTTTATTAGTTAATTGAAGCGAACAAAGTGACAGAGTGATGTGCAAATTGCGAATTTAGAGATAGCAGGAACAGTTTTTCATGATGAAATCGCAATTTATCGACATACATTTGGTGTCGTTAATGTCAGTGTTTCTTTTCTGATTTCGTTCAACAGGTAATCAAGATGTTGGTGGTGGTGGTGGCCGTTTTCGCTGCCTTGTGGCTCCCGTACCGCGGTCTAGTCGTGTACAACTCGTTCGCCTCGCTGACCGGACAACCGCTCTACATGGAACTGTGGTACTTGATGTTCGCCAAGACGATGGTCTTCGCCAACAGCGCCATTAATCCGATTCTGTACAACGCTCTGTCGACCAAGTTTCGCAAGGCGTTCAAACGAATTTGTGTGTGCGATGCCCGGTCCAGAAGAGAGAGACGGTATCGTGGCACCAACTACATGAGCACGACGCAGTTGACCCAAAATTCTGTCAGAATTAATCCCAGTCTTGTCACATCGTGCACGTACAGACCCAACTCGTGCAAAGTGGAAACGTTTCAGCTCGACGTGTAGAAAGTACGAAGAGCAAAAATAGCGCATCGAACACCTAAAGACACGAGAGACCCGAATCGAACCGAATTCTCTAATTGTGTTTGGACAGTACAGTGCCGTCGGACCCAAAAAGCAGTACTGCTTAATTGGTCACTTTGGGACAGTTCGTCAAATATTTCCCATCATTACTGATCGTAATTGGTGACTCGTGAGAATTCCGTTCTGTAAATCGTTGATTTCGTGCGAATGGAACACAGAAATGATGTTACGAATAATGACATATAAATACATATAAATGTATAATCTATGTTTATATTTATCGAGCACAACGTTGTGTTGGTCGTCATTCTATGTGCTTGCTAGAGTGAACACCTAACACTTTATTCATGTAACTCGCGTGTAGTCCCCAGACAATAACACTATGTTGAAAGTAAGAAGATCAATTCGTCAATTATTCGCTAATCATTTCTTTAACAATTCGCGCTCCTCTGCTGATCAATGTGGTCGAACAAATCTTCGTCACGCATCCCAAGATTGCATTCAACTTCTTCAGCAACGCTCCCAGCTGATTGTCGGTTGATGAAATGAGACAAGCAAGAAAAACGATGCGTTTGTAAAGCGAAAGCTCGTAGTCAGAGAAACTGGAATCGAGAAACACTTTGCGGTACCGAGCATTCACCAAGGATCGCAAATCATCAACTATCTTCTCGAATTGGGCACATATAAATTGGGCATTGTTCGAATTTGACAGTGATGCGTCGTTGATGATTGGTTTCAACTGTGACAGTGGCACTCTATTCTTTTCTAGCAGCGTTTGAAGTCCATTAATTGCAGCGTCTGTCATTTCTACGTAATCAGCATATATGTTGAGTTTGCTCTTGTCGAACATCCTCTCGACGTCGTCCGTCTCAATTTCAGTTGTACCCGTTTCGAAGACGATTCTTGCGAGTAAAGCGAGACAGTCGTCCGTCGGTAAATAATCGATCATCTTCTCGACCAAATGTCGTGGTGCTGCTAAATACGACTCGCCTTCCTCGCTGACTTCAGAGACAGTCTGACACGCAAGCTGACGGACGATAACCTCATCATCTTGGAGAAGCTTAATTAGTGCGTTAAACAAATGAACGCAACATAGATTACACGATCTGCAACCGGATGACAGAACTCTGCCCAAGACGAGTTTCAGAACTCTTGCGGCCACTTTCCTCGAGACCAAACAACGATCTCCTTCCGATGCTTCGTTAACTGTTACTGACCATTCTTCGAGCGCTTTGACGCACTCGTCAGTATTATTTTCAGAGTTGCCAGTTTCAAGCAACTGCAGCTGTCCAAGAATGGGCCCAATCAACCTTGCCGAAGACAAGAGCGCACAGAACTTGATGTCACAATCGGGCAAGTCTTCGAGAGATGAGTTTATAATTTTCAGTTTTTCACGTGCAGATCCGTCGTCATTTCGAGACCAATTCAACTTCGATATATCGACAATTTCGTGTGAAGCGTAAAGTAGGTGAAACAACTGGATCGTGAGTGGGTTATTTTTGAGTGTCGGTCGTGATTTGCCACTTGTTGGCTCATCGTTGTAATCAATAAAGTGTGATGGATGGAACATAACCGATAAAATATCCTCATCGCGAAGAATGTCTCGAAATCTCTCCGTGCATTTCCTTTCGCTGTCTTGCTGGCAATCGTAAATATCACAGTCGATGCTTAAATCGTCGACCAGGTCTGCGATCTCTTCGCTGTCACACAAAATTGACGCGTTGATCAGTTTCACGACTTCCGATCGAAGATGCACAAAATGTGGCCGGTGTAAAGAACTGAAAGTGAACTGGAGTACTTCCTTCGCTAGACTGCAGTCTTCGTCGAATATCAAAATTACCCGGATTGTTTTCAACAAAAACTCTTCGAGACCAAGAGAGTTCTTATGCGTTATGTCATCCACAAATAAACGAGCGGATATGTCTCTTAATCGAATTAGGGTTGTCTTTTTCAAATCCTCGCTAACCAAACCCAACTGGAGAGCTGTTTCAATAACGGTCACGACTGATGTCTTAGAGATAAAACTTCTCAAACTTTGACAATTTTCGTCTAGCAATGTTAAGGAGTTCGTCAACCATTCGTTGAATGCGATGAACGCCGAATCTCTTAAATCGGCTGGTATATGGTAAATGAGTTGATTCATCAACAGCGCCGAACCGTGAAGTTGATTTTCGCGGAGATCACTCTGACAGTCGACAGTTGAACTGTGATAGTGGAAAACTTCGTCCATTAGCGCTTCAAAGTCTGGACCGATTGCGAGGTGAACAGCAATTTTTGCTGCCGTTTGTCTCAACTTGAGATGAGGACTATTGAAACATACTTGACTCAGTAGTGGCAGGTATGATCGGACGTCGTAAGTAATCGAATCGGTTGACGGTGGCCACAGTCGCGATAGTATGAGAAATATCGGATACAAAACCGCAGAGTTTTTGTGTTGATTCGTTAAATCGGACCAGAAGGTTGAACCATTTTCAACTTTAGGCACTACAGCTGAGGCTGCAACACGGAGTTCACTGAGTAGGAAGATGTGAAGAGACGAGTATTTCGTGAAGAACACTTCTGATGACATTCTATTCTTCTTATGGAGACCCTCTTTTAGTCGGTTGACTCCAAACATTCGCATCATTAAGACGCTGAACAACAGATTGGCACAGTTGCGAACAGCGTACGAGGGAGATTTGTAGCTGGTAATTGCGACTTGAACGCCTCGGTCAATAAATGGCAAAATGTGCTCAGTCAAGGACTGGTCACGGAAAAGAGCGCGTAGAATGTTGAGACAATGAATTTGTTGCCATTCTTCCGATGTGTCATTGAGTGCAATTTCAATCAACTTATTCATTGTCGAATTGAAGCATCGATTTCCATCGCGACCAGGCTCAGATACCAGAATTGCTTGAATAACGAATGGCAAGCCGGCACTGCGACGCGTTACATGTGCCTTGAGATGGTTCAGTTGTCTTCCTCTCTTTTCGTTTTCGTCATATATCACCATCTTGCCTTCAAATTCTTCCATAATAGTCCCCAAAGAGCGCAACAGAACTTTTTCGCATTCTGGATTCAGGAAACCTTTCGAAGCGACCATCTTGAATCCGTTGTAAGCTTGTTCAAAGGCACCGCGATGTCTCAAATGGCGAAGATAGTGAATGAAGTAATCAATGATTGATATGACTTGTTTTTCATTTAGCAATGATGATTCAGGAGAAACCGGTAACCAGAATGAGCGGCACAACTCACCTAGAATCAGTGAGCACTCTTTAATGGCTTTCCACCCGGAAACCAAAAGCATTTGCGATGTGATGCTTCGTGCTTTTTCTGTCGATATTACACTCGATGTGTTGAGAAGCTTCTGCAGAAACGATTCAGTGACTGGTTGAAAGTCCATAGGCAGATGACCTTCTTAAGAGGAGTAAAGCAGTGCGATGGAGGAAATTAAACATTTGACAAGTATCAAAAGTGTATTAAATGTTGTTTTAGATAACGTTGTTCGGCCTACCTGGACTACTGTTGCAAACAATATCACTGACAGCGTTGCCCGAATCGAAGGTGACTTGAATCAGTTCATTGGCAAACGACGTCCACTTGTCAACGTTCTGCTTAATCATTTCCGGGTCGACTTCCTTCAACAATCCACGAATGCAAATCAGTCTAGTGTAAATTGGATAGCACGCAGCACCAGTAAGTACATCCGAGTTGGTCTGCTTAACACATTCTCGAGCTGATTCGAGTAGATCACTTAACACACTCAAGGCATAAGTCTGTTTGTCATAGCCGTCATTATAAATGGGTTCAACATTAACAATGAGCCTGAACAAATAAGCAGCTGTGATGCAATTAGACGGATTGACGTTCGAGGTTAATTCAAAGGCGATGCTCTTCAACTCTTCCAACTGCTTCTTCTCCATAATATAAACTTTCGATTTGCAGAGAGTGACCAGTAAATCGAGGGCCAACTTCTTGTTATCTTCGAATGTGTCGTTCAAACAACTGACGATGCTGTCGAGATGCGTCTTTCCCTCGAAGGCATTTCGGAGTGGAAACTCTTCATTATCTACAGAGAATACATTCTCAATCATCATGAGAATGTTGAGTGCAATTAAAAAACGGCCGAAATACGCATTGAAGTACATGTGTTCAAAACACTGTTCAATGAGCCAATTGAGGAAGCCCGTATAAACTTCTCTCAATTCTTGTAAGACGACTTCGCTGTCCTTCTTCCGACGGAGAGCGTAGAAACTGTCCTTGATGCGATTCAGCAGTTTGCTCATCAGTCGGATAAATCGCATTCGGTGAATTGCGTACTGCAAATTCAATGCATTTCGGATTCCTTCGCGAATCAGCAGAAGTTCACTTATCGTGAACGGTTTCGCTGTTTTGTGCGACTCGATCACGATTGTCAAGGCATCCAGTCGGGTTTCGTCATCGAAATTCTCGATCGACTCGCAAATGATGAGTTGTCGATCGGTGATCGATGACTCAAACTTGGACGTCTCTTCGACGCTCTTTACGAGCTTGAGCAACGCGACAGCGTCCCGTGTGCATGGTTTCGTTCTTGAACTAAACACCTTGTCAGCTACTTCGATGATGAAATGAGGACTCTTCTTGATAATCTTTGGAAATATTTTGCGAATTACGACATTGCCAATCGACGATTTCGGCGTGACAATTTCCGAGCACAAACGGTCAGCCAAATTGTTCTTGATGGCACTGTCAGGCACAGAAGCCAGCCAGATGACGGTGTCGCAGATGAGATTGTAGGTGTCCTGTTTCTCGTCGAGCATCTCCATCAGTTCATTGACGATTTCGGTAAACTTTTCTCGTCTGTCCTGTACGTGCATCTCGTCCACCATTCGTGTCAACTCCTCGACACTCGTCACCTTGTCGCCGTTATCTCGCAGCTTCAATCGTTCTCGGCGTGACATACAGTTGCGAACCATTGTCGACGTTACTCGAATCAAGTAATTAATTAATCAAGGCAAAGCAAAGAATACGAATTGATTAACCACGTGGCCAGAAAGATATCAAGTCCAAGGAGCGAGACGAGCGCACAATTCAAATGATTCCCATTCCTGGAGCACTTCTCGCGTCGTGCGTCGGGTTCGAACTTCGAACGTTCGATTTTTGGCGGCCATACTCAGGCTGGAGTGCAAGAAAACAATACTGAACAACACTCATATCGCGGCGGATCACGTGCACAAGCAGATGATCGGCAAGGAGATCGAGGACTTCGAACAGAATGTCATCGAAGAGAACGTGCGAATTCGTCACTTAAACCAGGACAAGGTTCTAAATCGCATCGCTCAGTTGAAGACGTGAATCGAGAGCGCGATCACGTTAAACGACCAGTTTGAGGAAGCGATCATTATGATCGATGTACAGCTCGTCGAGAAGAAGAAACATGAGGCGCGACTCGAACAGCTCGACAAGTTCAGGAGCAAGTACATAGAATGCTCCATGGCTGTGTGGTCAACTGTGAAATCTAGAAACTTTATTTACGAAAGTAATGCACAGATAATTACAATAATGTGAATACGATAGTTACTATACACCGTTCAATTATTATCGTTCAATTAATACCGACAATAAAGCAAAGATGGTGCGTCATCGATTTGATAAGCCGTCATTCTAATGAGTGAGAGAGAGGCATAAAACAATTCAGAAACTGAAGAAACAAAAAAAATTGACTAAATTGACACTCATTTTACGGTAACTTAGTGAAATTCTTCATTCACAACTCGAAGTTGTACCCGTCATAAGAAAGTGAACCTGCAAAATAATTGTGGCGGTTGAAAGTGCTCATCAAAGCCATAACTAAGCGAAAATAAAACAGCTCACTCAGCATGCCAATAAAAATAAAGGAATTACAAAAACCAAGTCAAACAAACTGTTAGTCGCCTCTTGCAATCAACTGCGCAATGAAATTGCATTATCGACATTGAATTGTCACAAGCAGGCGATCACCATGAATTCACGTGGCCACAAATGTCTTGTTTTCCGTTTGCTGTTCCTGAGCATCTCCCCCTTTCCTGACTTCATTTACGGACTAATATGCACCATAAATAGGATTACAATTGGCTAATCGTTACTCTTTGAAGTGGTGTCCCATTAAACTACCATCTTCGAAGTTGTTGGTTGAAGGAAGAATTGGTCAGTATTCTTGTCACAGTGATGCACCGTTGCTTTTTGCAAGACTTCGTCGTTGTTGAGACCATTGATATAGAATCCGTGATTTCGGTTGCGGTTGTTTGGATGGCCGACTGGGTATTTGATGGAGAAGATCCACAGGTCGAGACTGACGCGAAGATCCCAACTGGAGTACGTGAAGTAACGCGCGAAATCCATCACTGCGTAAATCAGACCAGAGAGAAGAGCTGTATATGGATGAAAGAGCGGAACAAACGTGTTGAACGCGATCAGGACAGGTGCGACAAGACTCGAGTCCCAAACTTCGATTGAGCCGAGCGAAACGTTCATCATCTGTTAAGAAATGCAGTTGGCATGCATAAATCAGTGGATGTAAAACTTTTGTGATGCCAAACAAAAGCATGGCCAATTCGTCATTGGAGATACTCACCACAAGATTAAATGTCAGTTTGGCAAATGCAAGGCCATAGGTCAGGACAAAGACACCAGGAGTGTAGAAAAGATATCCTGCCTGGTAAGCTCTGCAGGTCAGCAACGTGAGAATGGCCAACGGATACAGGGGAGACCATTTAGGGTCGTAATGCGGTAACCATAATCTAAAAGTAAACGCAGTTAATTGTCGAATATCACCAATTAAATCTTTGTAGATGACAAATAAAGAGAAGTGATTTATTTTATTTATTTTACTTTACCTTCCACGAGTTTCCGAAATCGCTGAGCGAGTCTTGCGCGGAATTTTGACGTAGGCGTCGAGAGGCGTTGGACGCCCTGCGATCATTTGCATATTCAGGTATATGGCTCGTAACAAGAACAAAGTTACTGCTGCGGCTATCAAATGCACCAGTTCAACATCACCGACGCCAATCTTGTGGCGCCAAATTCGTTGACCATATACGGCGGTCAGCAAGTGCACCAGGATGGATGCCCACTGCGCCTCGCTCACGTCAATCTTGCCAAAGATCATTTGATGAGTGACGTGACATAACCAGTGAGTCGAAAAGAAAGCTGTCATCGTGAGCAGAAAGACGATAAACAGTAAAATAGGTGATCGACCCAATTGTGTCGCTACCGCGGCTGCCAAAGTGACAAATATCGTCGAAACAGCCTGTGAAGAAAGTAGATAAATGAATGATCTGATCCGTGAGAGGCGGTATTTTGATTTCAAGTAAAACTCACGTCGCACCCATGATCGTAAACTTCTTCGATTTGACTATCTTGAACTTTGGCCGCTTGCTTGCCGTCCAAAGCGTCCAGAGTCTGGTAAAGGAACACACCAATGGCACACACAACGAATGTCCACCACGGTGCCTGGTCAGAAACGTAACCAATAAATTGATATAAGAAACTTATCCGAATAGTACGGCCATCCATCAGTCACTTACCTCTCCTCTTGCATCAGACGAGTAGCACAAGACGGCGATGCAACAGAGCACATTGATAGCCAGACCAGCGCAAGTCAGAACGCAGGGAGCTATGGAATTTGGAATTTTCCGCGATAACCAGGTCCAAAATCTGATAAAATTACATTAAAAAGTGAAGCAAGTTGAAAAGATGCAGAAGGCATATTTTAGATTAGGGGGAACCAAGATTAGAATTTGTAACATGTTCAGTGAGATGAGACAAGATCGATAAATGAAGTGCGGTGCTCATCAAATTGAGGCTTGAGAATCACAAGCAATTCACGAGCTTTCCTGTCTCATCGCAACAGGGCTCTGTTTATCGACAAGATAGAAATTAATGCAGCAACTAAGTAGGTATGATGTTACGCAACTTCGCGATAAAACGCTCAAATTGGAGCTGAACGACCTTTGAATGGCTGTACTCACTTTTGCAAGAAAGCAACCTCAAGATAGGAACCAGCAGACGCATTATACATGTAAGGATATCTTCGTAGGTATTCCATCTGTTCCTTGCTGAGCATCCAACCGCCAACTATTCTTTTCGACTTCTGGCAATCATCGCTTTCATTGAGGGCCATCTCGAGCTGTTCGACGCGCACCTTTTCTCGAATATTTCCGAGTGTATCTTTGACGCGGGTCGCAGCTCTTCCTTTGAGTGTATCCAGTTTGGCCTTGCAGTTCTTGGCCAGAGCGACGACATCGTGATTAGGTCGACCAGCAGCACTACCATACTTGCTGGTGTGGTTCTCTTCGACGAGGTACATGGCCAAGGTGCAGTTGCGTTGCGATCTTGACTCAAATAACTAAGTGACGACGAGCGCGATGACAGTAAAATTTTCGTTAATTTTAGTTCAAGACTAAAAGTGTACGTGACGAACCAGAGGAAAATGACAAACAAATTCACTTGCCAAAACCGCACAACTACTACTGGCTTGGCCTCAGCTCAATAAACAAAATTGATTACAATTACATAAGGCTGTTTATCTAGGAAATTAACAACAGGAAAAAAACAAGGAATAAAGCGAATGGATTGCGATCGTTGGTAGAGAACTCTCGGACTGAAACTGTCAGTTCAAGTTCTGCAGTTGTTCTTCCTCCTGTTGTCTCGGGCTTCGAGGCGTTTCCTGAATAGCGCTCTCTCCACTTTCGCAATCGTTCAAATTCGAAGGACCTTCTCCACGAGTAGTTGTCGAACGGCTTTTTTTTATAAGGCGCTGCTTGACCTAAAACCCGTGACGACGACGTAATGATGAATATCTGACGTGTTTACAGGCTTCAGTTTGCCGGCCAACCGGCACGTTCAAGGCAGGTGATGGTGATTGTTCACTGTTGACTGTTGATTGTGACTGTTGACTGAGCTGTTAACGATATCGGCTCGTGACTATGGGCCAGTTCTTTGGTGGAAACTATGTTTAGTAGTCGTACTTGGTGTGACGATTCCTGATGATCTCAACTAGCAGCTGGGCGTTGATGGGACTCCAACAGTCCCAATTGATAGTCTCACTCGGACTTCGGACTATTGACGACTGGAAATTTCCACAGGCGGAACGTCGCAGAATGTTGAGCGTCGAGAATGTTCCGACCAATCAGTTGCCGTGCTGCTGATACCGAATGACGGTCGGGTCGGGGATGAGAAGCAAGATATCGATAATCTGGTCTGCACTTGCTCGGTTGCCGCTTTCTGGTCGTACGTTCTACGAATACTTATCGTCATAGACGCTCTGCACGCCGCTCATCTAACGTATCGTTAGTTAGATACTCATCTTCTAACACGTACAACGGGCTTGCGTAAAATTCAAATCGATTTCGAGGTTGGCATAATTCGCAACGTCACTTTTCACATGACTCGGAGTGACGTGAAATTCAATTCGGCGGCGATCTCGTTTTCTGATCGATAACACACACACGAAGTACTTTCATACAACAACAATCATCCTGTGCGAGTTTTGTGAGTGAGTCTGTCAAGCCTGTGAAATACAGGAAAAACACCAGCAAAGAATATCGAGCTGAGCTGATAATGGCTGTTTTGCTGACACAAATTACTAATAATGGAAAGGCGTAAACAAATCCGTAAATACAAGAAGTGGCACACACGCACAATACGTAATATTTTTCTTCTCGAGGAAATGAAGTAAAAGAAAATATTAGAGAATTGCATACGAACAACCTTCACCACAAATACATCACAAACAATTCTCGAGTGAAGATTCTTCACTGGAAAGGTTCAAATATAAATAGAGAGAATGTTGTAGGATGTTGTTTCCATGTCTTCATTGGACACTGCAATTTCTCAAGGGAGTCTTATGAGATCGATAATCTTCTCCCTCATACTCATTAAACAATTAATTCTGCGCCCCTTCAGGCAGCCATTGTCATAGTGACTGTCTAAAATTGGGGTCTGCCGCCACTTCCCATCGCATTCAAGAGTACATCTATTTAATTAGGTGTGCAATCCGAGGGGAAGCGCGCGTGAGGTATTTGCTAGTTAATTTGTGAATACTGAGTGTGTGCCAGGCGTCTCATGTCATCGACTCGACGAGGAAGTGCTAAGCCGCC
>JAGGCA010001172.1:99620-114911 GCA_022876805.1 Osperalycus tenerphagus | reverse complement strand
ATGTCCATCATGTCCATCATGTCCATCATGTCCATCGTTACCGTCAGGACTGGTTTCAGTTTCTTTTCATATCTAGACTTGTCGGTCTCATCGTCAGTCGTGCGCCATGCGAATGTTGGTTAATGATGCATGCGATGTGATGTGATCTTGATGTTACTATGATGAACGAAACCAAATTTTCCTGTTAGTCACAAGCAAAGTAATTATCTAAACTGTCACCGATGTGGTAGTGTAATCATGACGATTCGGGATTTGCTACTTAATTAATTCATTAAATTGAGGTGTCTGAATCTTATGGCTGTTTGTTTCATGACATTGGTACGAGCGAGATTTATTGAAAATTAATGACCAATACAGTAATTTCAAGTTGAAGTTCAACTCATCATGTAGAGTGCAACAGAGATAAGAAGTTCAATGACGTTTTAAGTAATGATACATCCTCGAATTGACACTGAGAAACGCCAAGCAGCAATTTTTGTATGGGCACCAAAAAAGTGGCCTCTCGCGAAGCACGATATTACCCCACCTCAATTCATTCTTCTCGTTATCATTGTCATCGTCATTGTCATCGTCATTATCATCATCGCTGTCGTCGTCGTCGACAAGATCATTGTCGAAAGCTTCCTTGTTTGGAACACTTTCATAATGAGATTTCAACTCTTCCAAACGTTTCATGTCCTTTCCTGTTCCGTATGCACGAGAAACTTCCCGGTCGCAGTGATGTGACTTATTACTGATAAGTGATGCTGATAAGTTATCAGCATCATTACTGATATCAGACTGTTGCGATTCATCATCATCATCCTCGAAACCATTCCACAAACTCAAATCAATACTGGCGACCAATTCATCGAACTCGGTTGGAGTCAATCCGCTAATAAATTTCTCATGAGTCAGTCCGAGGCTCGTGAGCTCTGAACCATGTTCGTCGATGGTTGTTGTCACGTTGCGCTCCTGCAATGGTTCGCAATCGATGTCGATTTGAAAGCACGCGGCATCTCCCGACATCATTATTTGATTCGCTGCATCTGCAAAGAAGCGCTTCAATCGAAACCCGGCATAGGCAATTCTGTAATCTTACCTGGAAAATTGTAATCGAACACGGCGACTTGGTATAGAGGAAACCAATTGCAAGTAACGGCATGACGCAATTAACAGAAACATATACATGAGTCAGTCATGTGATTGGCCGACAAGATAATCAATTTGATCCCTTTCATCTTGACCTTCATTATCTAGTTGATTGTCGTCTGTTTGGACTCGCACCTTCCCTGCGTCGCTCCATCATCCTTCAGATTCCGATCTGATCCATCGTCGACAATCAGTTAATGAGGCGATCTCTCTGCCAGCCAACTGCTCGCATACCTTCTAGCTGATGATCGTCTTACATTGCTGGCAGTGTCACCTCGCTCTGTGTTTGTCCGAAATCGGATCTCTTTTTGATACATCGCCATCAAATAAGAGCAAGCCATCATTGAAGCTTAATCCAAGATCGAGCACCATTCCAAGACTATCGCTCATTGATTGCTCCTGCCAAAAGACGATCGTATCGCGTCTCCATTGAGAGAACGGTCACATCGAATGTGCCACAAATTCTTCATTCACGTGCTCGTCACTCCTCACCTCGCTGCTCCTCTTCTTCTGGTCAGGTACGATGCTCGATCATATCCGGCATCACATCGAGTCACTGTCCGTTTCGATGTTTACAGGTTGTTGACATGAACAGTACGATAATGGACGACAATCCTGGCGATAATCTGGTGACGTTCGGGCGTCGCCCGTCCAAGTTCTTCATGCTGCGCGTGCTTCTCTTCATTCTGGCGGCCATCGTCTTCTGCGGCCGCGTCGATTTCGCCGTGAAGACCACTCGAACAGCCATCACTCAGTACCAATGCATCCCTTGCACCATTCGTTCGGATGGTGGTGGGAACACGTCATCAGTGGATCAGGACGACGAGCGCTACACTCCAGGTGCCAGTCTGACTAACGAAGAGGTGTCTTTTTCACAGACCGACATGACAGCGAACGCGATTTCCATGGTGACTACAGTTTCGACTGAATCCAGCGAGAAGATCGATGTGGCCAACGAGACTGCCAAAAAAGTGACACGAGTGGACGAAGTTCAAGAAAAGCCGTACCAGGGCGCGAAGAACCTCCGTTCGAACTTATCACAGGAATGGGAGAAGAGTAGTACGAGTAGTACGACTGGAGAGCCGTTAGTTGATGGAGAGAAACCGCAACGAACTTCATACGAGGTGAATACGACTCATATTCACTTTGGAAATGCCACTTCTTTTGAAGGTGGATTGATGGACGCGAATTCGTCCGTGGACATCTCGAACGACACAAAGGATCCGTCTGCTTTTATCAAGTTTGTTTCTGACAATGAAAGAATGAACGCTGAAGATGGTGGTGGGAACACATCATCAGTAGATCAGGATGAGCGCTACACTCCAGGTGCCAATCTGACTGACGAAGAAGTGTCTTTTTCACAGACCGACATGCCAGCGAGCGCGATTACAGTTTTGACTGACGAGGAAGAAGAAGTATGGAACAGCACAACGCTTGAGCACCACATTCTTCCAATGAGCTTTCACGACAGACGAAGGAAGAAACGCGTCGCTCCTTTCCAGGATGGCTTGCATGAAATTGCAAACTCATTGAATATGAGATTTGAAAACAAGACCGGTACGATAATTTTTTTCGTCTACATCACGATTTCTCTTTAAATACGATCACAATTTTTGTTACAGAATCACAGGAAGACGTCGCATTGAATGAGACCGAGCACATGGCAGATTGTCGACATGATTGCTATTCTTTGATGGGTTACAATCTTAATCTCACCAACCGTTCCTGGCAGATCGTGTTCATCACGAGCCTGTATTGGTGTTCAGTCATTGTGATGCTCGTTATCATGGTCGACACGTTTTGGCTCAAAGGTTACTTGCTTCTGCTCTCGAGTTTTATCGAAGGACCCAACTTATTCTATCACATTTACTTGGCTTGTGCCACTGGTGAGGAGCGGTCGACCAATCATGACCATGTATGACATTCTTTTTCTAATTGAGGATTGCATGGAATGGCACACGAATACTTCCAATTCTCGTTGGTCTTGGGCAAAGGCGGAATGCAATTGAAGCTTTCCAGCTTTGAATTGGCGTTCGACATTATTGTATTTGTGCTTGTTCTGGTCTTGTTAGTCAAGTTGCGCCTGGCAAGTCGACGAGTTGCTCTTGACCCTGTGCCCATCTCGCTGTCTGCAAACTTGAAGGAGAATGGACGTCGGCCAATTACCATTCGCCACCGACACCCTCGCAGATCGACCTTCTACTCGACTCCCGTTTGATTTGCTCACTTCGCTTAAGTATCTTCTTTGGTTTCGTTTTTCCTTTCCTTTCTTATTTATTTGATGCTTATTATTATGGGTATTTGTCCGACTATTCTTCCTGCCTTTCTTTTCATAATTTTGCTCATTCTAGTTAAAATTACTGCATTGTCGTTCTGTGCAATGCTTCCTTAATGTATTAAAATTGTTTGATGTAAGTTTCCGCGTACCGCGGATATTGAGAAGAATGTAAATGTGCCCATGAACGGCGCTCGTCTTTATACACCCTCGCACGATGAGATGAAACGATCGCAGTCATGCACACATTTAAATACTTAGATGTCATCTGATTCGTGATCTCTTTTCATAGTTGGCAAATTGGTTTCACCAAAATGCCAAGTCAACTGCCGCGCGTGTCACGTACGCAGAGCGCTAATTGAAAGATGAAGAGGACTGATTTAAAGTGCTGTACCAAGATGGATGCCAGCAGGTCAACTCCGCGTTTTCGGACAACGTTCTGATAAACACACCAATCGGTATATGATGTGACGTGAGCAACGCTCTCAATAAGTTGTTCGGTCACGGACACGGTCAACGTGCGTACACCAGACTAGTGGGTTTATATGCAGTTAAGCACAGAATTACGTTACTCGCTGGGTTAACCCCGCATGTAAACCCGATAAGTGATGACTGGTTAACTACTGGTTTTACTCTGTGACCAGCGGACTCGCGAGTGATTAGAAGGCCAAACTTTTCTTTCGTCACTTTTTTAGTGGTGGGAAATTTTGATACGGTTTCGGCTGATATGAAAATTAAATTGCCGCCTCGATACGTGAAGTCTCGTCACATGGCATCATCATCAGGGCATCGACCATCGAGCATCTCAGCTCACGTGTTTCGAGTGGGTCACTATCACGCTCGACATGAACATCTGAAGGGCATCAGGAATTTTCCGACAAGATACTACTTCAGTTGCGTTTTGAGTCAGTTGAAGCGGTGAGGGGCGACCCGTATCCTAGATCTGGATCCTCGAGGAATTGTTCACAACGACAGGGCTCAACATGTCATCGAAAATGTCGAGACGCTTCTACCGGTTCGAAGAGCTCAGCGACAACAATTTGGACCGAGGTCTAATCGCTCAGGAAGAGAATCGATGGTGCTTCGAGATGGCCTGGGAGGTCGTCAATAAGGGTACGTCCATGTGTATGTGTTCAGTCTCCGGTATCTGATGTCCAAGTGCAGTCTTTGTGTCAAAGTGAGTAAGTACTTGCTGGTAATGCCGAAGGATCCAAGTAGAAGTGGTGCAGACCAGATCGCTGAGTGTCTAATCAAAGTGCATTCTTGGAGAGCACAAGAGGGTTAGGTGAGATTTTGTGTTCATTTCAGTTTACCACCAGCATTCGCTTTACTGTGCGTTTAATCGCATCGTTCCCTGTCGCTGCTAATCGCAGTTCAAAAGACACGAGAATTTATCGCTGCACATCATAAGCAATATCTCAGTCTATTAAATGACCGATGGGAAAATCGCCGTGCAGTCGAGTTATGCGAGCATGAGAAATACTGGTCAGCATCTAAATACTGTCCACAACTCGCAATACATAACTTGAGTTGCGTTCTGGGTCCGTTGAAGCGGTGTGGGGCAATCCGACCTGGCACCTCGGAGAGTTGCTTAATTGCAAAATGGGCCTCATTCATTGAGTATGTTGTGCGTGGTTTTTTCCTGGGTGATTTCCTTTCCGATCAATGTTGTCCTTATCTCGACCCAATAATCGTCGCTGTTCGATATGTACTCGAAACATTCCGATATTGATTGCTATCTACTTACAAGTTGCGTTTAAATATGTCTCTTCCTGCGCACAACAAACGAAATGTGGTTTTATAACGCACGTTGAATTAAATGCACTCTAAACTGCGAAAAATGGAAATGATGTCGCTCTAACAACATATGCGGAGGTTATACTTTAATCGTTAGAGACCCGATTTTTTGTCCAAGCTACATTAATTTCTCGGTGCACTTTTAACCTGTCGTGCTGCTTGCTCTCTTTACAGTCGGTGGCATCTACACTGTCCTTCGTTCAAAAGCACAAATCACTGCCGAAGAACTTGGTGATCAGTATTGCATGATCGGGTGAGTTCTTACACTTTACTGAAAACTCCAATGTGGAATTTGCGATCAATTAAGTCGAAATACTTCAGGCCGTATAATGAACACTTGGTGCGAACCGAGGTTGAAACGATGGAACCGGAAGAGACCGCTTTCAGAGACGCAATTCAGTCATTCAGAAATCAAGGAATTCGCGTATTCTACGGTCACTGGCTTATTGATGGCTATCCTCGTGTTCTGCTCATCGACATTGGATCGGCCATGTGGAAATTGGACGAGTGGAAACACGACTTCTGGAACGTGTGCAATATTGGTGTGTCTTGGCACGATCGCGAATCGAATGATGCCATCGTTTTCGGGTATTGTGTCACTTGGTTTTTGGAAGAGTTCTACAAGAAGATCGAAGAGGAGCGCGGACGACCGCTTGTAGTTGCTCATTTTCACGAGTGGATGGCGTCGATTGGGTTGATTTTGTGTCGAGTCAGGCACTTGGACATCGCCACTATCTTCACAACTCATGCCACACTCCTCGGTCGCTATCTGTGCGCGGCCAACGTAGACTTTTACAACAATCTTGCTAAGGTGAATGAGATGCATAAACTGCGGCTAACTTGCATTGATTGAACTGTTTGGTTTTCGTGTTTCAGTTCCACTTGGACAAAGAAGCAGGCGACCGACAAATTTACCACCGTTACTGCATGGAACGAGCTGCGACACACTCAGCGCACGTGTTTACCACTGTTTCAGAAATAACCGCACTCGAAGCCGAACATTTACTGAAGAGAAAGCCAGATGTCATAACACCGAATGGCCTGAATGTAAAGAAATTTGCCGCTTTGCACGAGTTTCAAAATTTACACGCAATAGCCAAGGAAAAGATACACAGTTTCGTTCGCGGTCACTTCTACGGTCACTACGACTTCGATTTAGATAAGACGCTTTACTTTTTTGTCGCTGGTAAGTAGCAAGAAGGTTGAAGGAATAAGCGTAGGGCACAATTAGTTTAATTTCTACTATCCAGGCCGATACGAGTACAGCAACAAAGGTGCCGACATGTTTATCGAAGCGCTCGCAAGACTCAATCACTTTCTGAAGGCGGCCAATTCAGACGTCACTGTAATCGCCTTCCTGATATTTCCCGCGCGTACAAATAACTTCAACGTCGAGTCGCTTCGTGGTCAAGCGATCGCCAAGCAGTTGCGCGAAACCGTTCAAGAAGTGCAAGAACGGATCGGCAAGCGAATGTACGAAATCTGTTTGAGTGGCAAGATTCCATCAGGTGACGACCTTCTCACTCCCGATGACGTGGTCAAGTTGAAGCGATGCACCTACTCGAGCCAGCGGACAACGCTGCCGCCCATTTGCACTCACAACATGATCGATGATTCAGCTGATCCGGTTTTGAATCAGTTCCGACGATGTCAGTTGTTCAACAATCGTTGGGATCGCGTCAAGGTGATATTTCATCCGGAGTTTCTGTCATCGACAAATCCTTTATTTTCGATGGATTACGACGAGTTTGTTCGAGGTTGTCACCTTGGAGTATTTCCAAGTTACTACGAACCGTGGGGATATACACCGGCCGAGTGCACTGTCATGGGCATACCATCAACAACAACGAATTTGTCTGGATTTGGGTGTTTCATTGCTGAGCATGTCGCCGATCCGATGAGTTATGGCATCTACATTGTCGATCGGCGGTTCAAGAGTCCCGAGGAATCAGTTCAACAATTGGCTCAATATATGTACGATTTCACTTGTTTGTCGCGCCGGCAGAGAATTATTCAACGTAATCGGACGGAGAGACTTTCGGACTTGCTTGATTGGAAAAATTTAGGAGTCGTAAGTTACTCATAGTCCGGGTCGAGTCTGATTTGCTGTAAACTTCTTTACCGTTTTTGCAGTATTATCGCACTGCACGTTTAATGGCTTTGAATCGAACACACCCAGATATGTTCAACGAAGCGGCGATGGCAGCGAAAGTGCAGGTTAAATATCCGCGACCGGTAAGTTGACTTGTCGAAATCAAAGTATATGCATAGAGAATAATCGTAAAGATTACTTTTATCTGTGCAGGTATCTGAACCGCCGTCCCCAACGACATCGAGAGGTTCGACTCCTGCTCCTTCTGTGCCCGGAAGTGACGAGGAGGACGAAGACGAAGCAGAGGAAGAACAACTGTGTTCGGCAAGTGCTGCTTGTTGAGGTGCAGCACAATTTTAACAGATGACCTGCCTTGCAATGTCGCAGGTATCTAGTAGTTGATGAATTGTTTTAGCGTTGTGCAACCTTCAAAATAGTGGTATGAGATGTTTTTCTGCGTGACCGAACGAAACCTGATATGTATTAGTAATAAACATGCATATATTTTAGTGCCAATGTCGTATCGTCTCTTTAGAAACTTTTTTCAAGGTTCCTATAAATGACAGAACAGAACGACCTAGTCGAAGATGCCAAGTGTCCACCATTGACACAGACGACCGAGTGTGGACGAGTTCCCGGGGAGGTCCTGCTAGTAAAAAGTCATAGTCGATGGTCTGCTTGTGTTCCAAACATGGCTTGTTAGATACTCACTTTGTTGTTGATGTAACATCAATGTTGACAAACGACGTTCATTCACGTTCCCTGACGGTGATGGTGATGAAAGAGCAAAATGAAACTAGTGAACAGCAGCATTTTGTTGACATTCCGTCAGATGTAATCGGTATAAAAAATGCGCTCATCACGTGCGCGAGTTTGGGGGCAGTGCGAGGAGGACGAGACAAGACGAGATCGGGTCAGACCATTCTTATCATCTGATGAGCAAGTCGAGTTTTGGTCGGTATGAAACGTCAAATGCGACCGCACGCTTATTGTGTCCATTCGTGATGGCATCACGCGAGTCTGATTAACGGATTAAAGAAGAACGCGCCGAGAACTGGCAAGAAGTCCAACTCGAAGACCAAGTCCAAGTGCGATCGCGGTAGTGGTCCTCCACTCATCCACGTATCGCCCATGTTCGTCTTCTAATTATTATCCTTGGGTGGTGAGATATAATGCGAACCAGCCGGTTTTGATGCGAACCAAGCAACTGAACTCACCCACCGACCAGATCCGTCCGTGTCGTGCTTATTATGAAACGAGTGCTCGTTGGGGTGACGATAATGATGGGCGACGCGAATGAGGCCATTCAAGAGGCGACCACCACCAACTGGGGAAGAAGTGCTGCCAGAGAGCAGACCAAGACCAATGCAGGTATATTGACACGGGTGTGATGGCAAAGTCTGGCAGCTCACCTGATCGCCTACTTGGCCCAGTCCCAGTCGTGTCACCGTGCCAATCATGTGCTACTCGTATACATACATTTGCTCTACTCTATTTCTCTGTCATACTTACACGCACAAACTATTTTCAGTCTGTTTAGTGTCGCATTCAACTGAAATCCTCCTCCAGTCTGTTTCTTCTATGTCTGTCGCCCTCACTACTAATTTTCGACATTTGTGTCAACTTTTTCAAATACATCTCTGTCTCACTCATTATTTTCTGGCTCCTTCCGTAAGATGCAAGGCGTCAGTGTGTAATTTTTAAATATGAAGCAATTGTTATGTAATTTATTTTCGTTATGCAGATGGTCACAACGGTGTCGAGTACTGTGTGGTAAAGCCTTGCACCGCGAAACCAGAGGTGCCACCGAAACCAAAACCACCACCAAAACCAAAAGGACTTGCTGCCAAAGCTGGATTGCTGTTGATTTGCGAGACTGAACAAGGTAATTGGTATGCACCATTTCCATCACCAGAAAAAGTTTCTAAATCTTCTGTTAACAGAGAAAACGCGGGACGAATCACCTCATGCACCATTGATGAAAGACCGACTAGTGCCAGCGCGTCGAGCACCTCCACGACCTGACTTCATCAAGCTTAACAACATCGCCGATACGACCAATCACAACTATCATTCTGCAGCTGAAAGTAACGGCGTTCGCTTAAACGGACAGGAATTTAACCAGTGTTCCGCAATGCCTTGTAACAATATTGACGAGAATTCAAACGTTAGTCAACCACACAACCAGTCACCTCCTGATTTGTCATCTCCAACACTAACATTGATAGAAGAAGAATCGTATCAACACGACGACGTCGATACAGAAACACCAATTGTTGAACATTCGAAAGCGAGGAAGAAAACATTGGACGACAACAATTCGATTAACGTATCGTTTGTCGAGCCGGACCAAAATTGTTCTGCATGGGATCTAGGTGTATGTAGTGGTGATGTGATTACGGACCGCGGTCTCTTGCCGGCCTCATCGAGTACTCCGCATAATAGCTCTCTGGTCAGAAATGCAATGTTCAGAAGTTCTCTAAATTCGGTTATTGGTAGATCAGCTTCGTTTACATCACCGCAACGAATTAGAGATCGTCGAACGAGTGACACGTCTGCTTCGCAATTTTCTTCCAACTATGCGAGTCTCGAGTCAAGTCCGCGACCGTCATCTCGTCGAGATGATGAAGAATCGGAAGACATCGACAGCATTGTCGACTTTACGCGCAACTTGAACAAGGAACTGAAACAGATTCTAGAGAAGCGTTGCAGGCGCAACGAAAGCATCGCTTCATCTTCAATTGCATCAGTTACTGAGGTAACGATATGAATGGTTGGCGTTGTATATAAATTGATGCCATGGTGTACTGAAACACCGTCGATCGTTATCTCACATTTGACACTCGATGTGTCACAAATTGTGCTTATCACTGTTGACATAACATACGCGATACACTTCTCTTGAACATGCAACTAATTAAGCTTTGCTAGTGTGCCTTTTCATTGCTCATATTACGATCATTTTTTACGGCTACTCTTTCCGGCTCTCTACTGGTCTTGGCTTTAAATGTTTGTCTTTTCTTCACAGTACTCGACCGACGACGACAGTACCGACCGGGATGGTGATGCAGCGTCATTGTCTTCAGTGTCGTCCGATGTTCCTGAATACGTAATACGCAAGAATTTGGGAAGGCTTTACAACATAGCCAAAGAATTGACGTCGTCCGAAGAGGTTTTTGTTGATGTGCTACATTTACTGAACGAACATTTCAGAGACGCAGTGGTTAAGACTTTGCCCGAAGATGTACTCAACTCCATTCTTCGTTACTTGCCCCACTTGCAAGCTCTGAATGAGAACCTTCTCAGTGAATTTAAGAAGCGTCTCGAAAACTGGCCAAAGGATCAGAAAATTGCCGATGTGTTAGTGAAGATTGGCCCATTTTTAAAAGAATATTCGTTGTATATCAGGGATTTCGAATTAATGTCCGCACTGTTTGACGATGCAATGAAAAGGTACCCAAATTTTGCCGATAAGGTGAAAGAATTCGAACGAACGGAACGATGTCAGAAGTTGTCTGTGAAACACTACATGTTGAAGCCCGTTCAGAGAATTCCACAGTACAGATTGTTACTTCAAGATTACTTGAACCATCTCAAACCTGATCATCCCGATTACAAAGATACCGAAACGGCACTGGAGGTGGTGTCGCAGGTGGCCCAACACGCCAATAACATCATGAAAGTTGGCGATAATTTTGCGAAGTTGGTCGCAATACAGAGCAAGATTCTCGGTAATCATGAGATTGTCAAGCCCGGTCGTGTATTCATCAAAGAAAGTGAACTGTCCAAGATTTGTCGCAAAGGTCCACAACCGAGGTGGTTCATTTTGTTCAACGATAGTTTGCTGTACTTGACGCAAATCCAAAATGATCTCTACCGACTAAACAATGAATTGTCGCTAACAGGAATGCGAGTTTCGGTAAGCACCATTCACAGTTTTAACGAGATTGCTCTATGAAAGTGCCTTGACTGCAATTTTTCCTTTGAAGGCTCCTATAAACCAAGACAGTACCTATCAGAACGAGTTTAGCGTAATCAGTTTCACGAGATCGTTCGCTCTAACGGCCAGGTAATAATAATAATGCAACTAGCATTATGCAAGCCTTCAATCTATTCACCGTTTAATCGTGTAATTTGCTTTATTGATGCAGAACACCGAAGGATAGAGATGAGTGGTTGGAGGTACTGAACAAAGCCATCGAAGAGAACGTCAACAAACGCAGCACATTTTCTCGGTCACGCGGAACATCGGTGGACGAATCGGCATCGAACAACCGATTCATACTCGGCCAGCAGGCGCCTGTATGGATCCCTGATGCTCGGGTCACAATGTGTCAAGTGTGCACAAGCGAGTTCACCATCACATTTCGTCGCCACCATTGTCGGGCTTGTGGTAAAGTGGTTTGTTCGGCGTGTTCAGCTAACGAAGCACCTCTTCCGTACTTGAAATTCCGAGCCGCTCGTGTCTGTGATGACTGCTTTGTTAAACTGAAAACTCATTTGGAACAAATGGCCGCTGATGGGGCCACTAGTGCAGCGAGCTCGGCCGAATTTGGCTCTGAATCGGAAGAATCCTGGTTTTCTTGGACGACTTTGAAGGCGCAGTTCACTCGAACGTACTCTCGAGGAAGTCAGAGAAAGATGAAGCGTCATGTGCCACACGTGTTGCGCGAGGTAGGCAGTTCTCTTGGCTTGTTCTGTTACAGCCTCTAATTTACCTTCATCTCCTCTTTTCAGGTATGCGCCAATGACCAGGGGTCCACAATCAGTGGGTACCTTCATCGAAGAAGTCAGAAACGGCACTGGAAGCGCGAATGGTTGGTCATCAAAGACAAGGTCGTCTATACGTACAAAGCAAGTGAGGACGTTGCAGCTCTTCATTCACTACCACTTCTCGGTTTTCGTGTCCACGGTAAGTAATTCTATTTATTGTTTCATGACCACTGGCATCAGAATGCTAGTTTAGCAATATTTTGTCACTAAATTATTAATTTTTCTTTTCTCAAGCGCTCACCGAGGCGGTCGATGGCATCGATCCGTCACTGCTCTTTCAACTATCCCACCCAGGACAACCAAGTTCCATTTTTCGAGCCGAGACGGTTGGTTCTGCCGAGAGATGGATTAAGGCTATGCAGGAAGCAACTGTTCTCGACACCTGAGGCCAGATATGATGTTCACCATCGATTAACCATGTTCGACACCCGGTCGCTACCACATGGACAGCATACAAATGTACAGGGTGTCCCAAAAAAATTAACGCTGGAAATTTTAATGAGGGAAGGTCCCCAATTTTAAAATCGATATTGAAAAATTAGGTAGTGAACTTGCTAGTTTTGAGTGTGCTGAACACGAATTTCATATCTGTTTTGGCTACTTTTGCCTCGTTTTAAAGTTATTCGCAATCAAAAATTTCAAGCGTTAAGGTTTTTTGGGACACCCTGTAAATATTGAGAGTGCAATATTTTAGCTCACGTAGCTATAACATAATTTCTATTACCAGTAGTAATTTACCACTTGCAGTGGGTGTGATGATTGCGGAAGTCTTTGGAATTAAATATGAAACTGAATTTATAACGATTTACTTGTATAACACAAATTTTGTCACTAAATTATGAATTAAAATAAACTAACGTTTTTGTACACGTGGACGATTGGAGTATGTGTACAACGGTAAGCAGGTGTATTTGTTGGTTTCCCGATAGATTGTTACTGTGGTCCAAACGTGTGTCTATTATCACTAAAATTGACTGTGCCGTTCACTCTGTTCACTCTGTTCACGCCACGCCGCCGTCACTGCACCGCTTATATCGAACAGCTCCACTGTTCGATTTGCGTTTCCGGCGTTCGATTCAGTTGAACAACTTCCGCTTCACGATATGGATTTCAACCGCCTTCGCGACCAATTGACTCGTCTTGTCGAGCAGGTCAACGTGTATAAGGTGATCTACTGCTCAACCTAAATTAAAAGATTACTGCATTGGCAAAATTGCAGGATCTCAGCGAAAACAACGACAGGAAGATCGCGATCGCAACTCGCGAAACGATGGAGTTGGAAAGAAGATTGGCGAGTGAAAGAGAGGTGACTCGACGCGCGAAGAACGAGTTGGACAAGAAGATGAAGAAGATCGAGAGAAGAGATGACGAAGAGTTGCGTCCAGGTCGTTATGAGGAGCAGCAGTTGGAGAGATTAGAAGAGATGCAGAAGAAGGCGTGCGACGAGATGAAAAGAAAGATTGGGGACATCGAGAAGGAGGAGAACGAGCTCAATGGAACCATCCATGATCAGGACATGAATGTATGCGATATGGATGAGATCATTCGCGAACTGATGCAGTTTGGTGAAGAAGTGAGCCAGTTGAAAAATGAAGTGAAAAGCTTCAAGATGTAAAGTTCGTTCTAAAAAAAAAGAGAGAAAACTTTATTGGAAGTCGACTGAATAAGCCCTAAAGAAGGTTGCTGTTTCTCAGAGAGGTCACCGAAATCAATTACAATGGTGACATACTAGAAGACTAGACTAGATTTATTGCTTACAAATTAATCAATACGGAATCTTTTCTCTGTTCGCTTGAATACATATTTAAGTGCGGCGCGGCATCGAGTTGAATCGTAGATCGGTGCAGACCAGAAGTTTCTTCTTCTGACCGCGTCCCGGCATCGAAGAAATGATGAAAATCGCTCGCTCGCTCTTTTCAACATTCTACGTTCGATTCGAATCGTTTGCTTGACGAAATTCGCGCGCCGGTCACATGACTCGTACTCCATTTATTTTCGTACGGTGGCTGGTTCCAAAACAATGAGAATATGACATGTACGACCAGTCGACGCCCAACAGTGTCATCAACGGGTCACTGAATGGCCTCCAGTCGCCGCCGTCTCGATACAACGTCATCGAGAGAATCAGGTGCCGGTTTAGCGGGTATCGCGAGCACCACGGAGAGGCCAAACAGCGGCACGAAACCAATCTGGACGCAGTCAACTGCAAGTCACATCAAGAGACCGATTTGCTCAGAACTCACCTCCAGAACAGTGCAGCGTCGACTGGGTCCGGGTCCAAGTCGAAGCAGGCCAAGAGCGGGTCGGGAAACTCGAGAACGGGCACCAAGAGGTCGGCGAGCAACGCTCACGCGAACAGTGCCAATGACGCCAACGAGTCGCACTCGCATAACAAAGCCACCAAGTTGGCCAAATTGTCGCCGCACTCTGTGCCACTGACGTCTGGCACGACATCGATTGTGTCTGTCTCGTCCAAGATGGGCATCACGTCGCCCACTTCGCACTCATTCCCGTCGTGCAGCGTCTCGACCACGGCCAGTTCCACTTACGGGAGTCCGCACTCCGATGTCAAGCCAGCACCCAAGAAGGTGACCTCGCCAAACACTGCACCCGTCAAGACATCTCCGGCCAGTGTGTCGCTCAATCGGCAGCCACCACAGCAGCCAGAAATCAAGCGCGAGGTGATCGATTCGGCGTATTTCGAAGGCGTCAATGACGATGTCATCAGGGACATTCTTCAGTCGTCCACGGCGAGTAATTTCGTTTCTGGTCAGGCCAACTTTTTCGATGGCATTAACGGTGACGATTTACTTGCCGATGAGATGAACGACGGTAATTTCGGTGATGCGGACTTCATAAAGCATTTGATCGAGCAGATCAGTAACGGGAACGTGAATGGTGCACCGCTAATATCTTCAATGTCGATGCCAAACCAAATGATGGTGACCAACATGACAAGATCACCGATCACCACTCACACGTCGCCACTGACAGTAAACGTGCCTTCATCGAATGCTCCTCCGCAGTATCACCATCACCATCATCATCATCGTCCTTCCAATGCTCAGTACATGCCCGATCCGTCATCGACAACTTCATCGCTGACGATGCCGTCTATGTCGATGTCTTCGTACTACCAAACACCTCCAGCTCCCACGGCTGGCCCGCCGGCCGCATCGATCGCGCTCAAGCAGATGGCTCAGCAAGCCCAACAGAAGACTAG